>JAOXOE010028481.1:0-16082 GCA_028565055.1 Phoeniculus purpureus | reverse complement strand
GCTCCATCCTCCTGACACCTACCCTTCACATATTTATAGACATTAATGAGGTCACCCCTCAGTCTCCTCTTCTCCAAGCTCAAGAGGAGCTCCAGCTCCCTCAGCCTTTCCTCATAAAGGTGTTCCACTTCCTTCATCATTCTCATTGCTCTACGCTGGACACCCTTCAGCAGCTCCATGTCCTTCTGCCCACTCTACTAACCAACAGCATTGGCAAAGCGGTCCACTGCAGACCAGCCAGCACATCCACATCCAGTGCTGTTTTCTACGGCTTCCCCCTCATGCCAGGAAAATCCCATCAGACGTTGATTCCGGTGGTGCCAATACTCCCTTAAACATTTCTCTCAACACTATCCCTTTGCGTTATTTCACAGCATAACTACAAGAGCACAAAGTAGGAGTCTCTCTTATGATCCACTCCAAATCCTCTCTCTCACTGCTTGCGTTTTCCCACATCACCCTCTACGTCAGGCAAATCCTGATTCCAGCAGCGCAAGGGAATTGGACACCTTTGTTCGGATGCAGCCTGAACCTCAGCAATAACGCAGAGACGGAGTGCTTGTATTTGCCAAGGCCTCTGCTTGTTTGGTTTCTTCTTCTATTGACGTTAGCAGGGAGCTAAAAGTTCTATAACTACTTCACCATTTAAAAATTGCAGTGCTCTACTGCAAAAGCTGCTAAGAGACTCTATTGTCTCCCTCTTCCTCACACAACCGCTACATTTTCTGGCGCAAAAGACACTGCTCCAAAAGATGTTTAGGTTCCTACTGATTCATCCTAAATCCACTTGGCTGTGGGCGAGAGAGAAAGCAGGAACGAAAACTGAAGAAGGAAAAGGTCCATCATTTTGTACCAGGCTTCAGAGGACCATGAGGATCGTTTGTCTTGTCAACCCCTCTCTTTAATCAAAGAATTTTAATCAAAGTGCAGTTCTAGAAACCACAGGTCGACGTGGACAAATGACACGTTAATTAAACCACTCAAATAATCTGCAACACGTCTGTCATCAGCTCCTAAGTATGCTGGAGCTTTCAGATAGTTTTATCTTGTGTATTTAGTAAGGCAGATCCTCAGCAGGTCTCAGCAAGAATGATCCCATGGAGCTATCACTTATCCCTGATGAATGCAGAGCTGTTAGTTCCAAACCCTGAGCTGCTCCTGTCTCCACACTTCTTTATTTATTTATTTATTAAGTCGATGATCATATACTCTGAGAACCATCCAGGTTGGAAAAGACCTTGAAGATCATCCAGTCCAACCATCTGCCTTACAAACCCCAACCACTAACCCAGCGCCTCAAACTGCCTGGCTGTTGAATCCCTACAGGGACAGAGCCTCTACCGCTTCCTTGGGCAGCTCTTGTTCCAAGGCCTCCCTACTCTTGCTGCAAAGAAGTTTTTCCTCAGGTCTCACCCAACCCTCCCCTGGCATCACCTGACCCCACTTCCTCTGCTCCCAACTCCAGTCCCTAGAGAGAACAGGCCAACCCCTGCCTCACTGCACCCGCCTTTCAGGTAGCTGTAGACAGCAGTGAGGTCTCCCCTCAGCCTCCTCTTCTCCAGGCTGAACAGTCCCAGCTCCCTCAGCACCTCCTCATAAGACCTGATCCCACAATCCCAATGGCTGGAGAACAATGTCCCTCCCTTTAGACACTCACACACAGCCACAGAAACAACTGCCATGTAGTTTCTTATCAGCATAGCTGAATCCAAAGTGTTGGCACAGCCAAATATTTTTGAGAGACGGTTTTGCCTCGGAAAATTACGGACTACCGACTGACAATGTTGTGTGGGGACACGTTGATTGAGACTGTCACTTAGGAAAAAGCCACCCAGCTTAAAATGCATTTTATGTGTCCTTGCTCGAATGGATTACACAGCTGCCATAAGCCAAATATTTCGATTCAATTGGAACCTTTCCTTCAGTGAACACTCACATTTCTGGACAACTTACGAGCGTTTGGTCTTGCATTGATTCCAAATTGTTTGACGCGGTCACCACGGTGGCAGAACTTCCCACAGCACAAACCAATTGCTCTCAAGGTAGCTCCAAGCATTATTTCTCTTTCTTCGCATCTTTTCACTGAACATATAGTTGCTCTCCAGCAGCTGAGTGAGCCCTCAGCAAAAGCCAAGCAATGGAGCCCTCTTTCACCAGCTTACAAGCTACTTCAAATTGACCTGAGATCACTACGTGGGGTCCCTCCTTTTCTTTTTGAGTTACCACAGAGCCACTGATCTTCAGCACCACTCTGGCTAGCCAAGGCCCACCCTTGATCCCTAATTCTGGATATTTACAGTATTTCAGGATTCACAGAGCAGATTTGTAGGCACTAAACTGCAAAAACAAGTCGCATGAGATACAGACTACAGCAAAGCCCTAGGAGAAGCTGTGCAACAAGGAACAATGCAACTGTTTTCACAGAATCAGAGTATTAGAGACTGGAAGAGACCTCAAAAGATCATCCAGTCCAATCTGCCTGCCAGAGCAGGATCACCTAGATCAAGTCACACACGAACCCAGGTGGGTTTTAAATGTCTCCAGAGAAGGAAACTCCACAACCCCCCGCCCCAGGCAGCCCCTTCCAGTGCTCTGTCACCTTCACCACGAAGAAGTTCCTTCTCATATTTATATGGAACCCCCATGTTCCAGCTCACATCCATTGACCCTTGTCCTATCACTAGATGACACTGAGCAGAGCTTGGCTCCATCCTCCTGACACCCTCCCTTCACATATTTATAGACATTAATGAGGTTGCCCTCAGTCTCTTCTTCTCCAAGCTAAAGAGACCCAGCTCCCACAGCCTTACCTCATAAAGGAGGTGCTCCACTTCCTTCATCATCCTCGTTGCTCTGTGCTGGACTCCCTGTAGCACCTCCATGTCCCTTCTGAACTGAGGGGCCAAGAACTGGACACAATCTTCCAGATGCAGTCTCACTAGGGCAGAGTAGAGGGGGAGAAGAACCTCTCTCGATCTGCTAACCACCCCACTTCTGATCCACACCAGGATGCTGTTGGCCCTCTTTGCCACATGGGCACATTCCTGCTGGCCACCAGGACCCCCAGGTCTCTTCTTCCTACATGGATCTCCAACAGGTCAGTCCCCAACCTATACTGGTATCTGGGGTTGTTTTTGCCCAGATGCAAGAATCTACACTTGCTCTTGTTATATTTCATTCAATTTCTCCCTACCCAGCTGCCTTCCATGATTTCCTACTTGTTGGAACACTCAAGCACGGCATAGCTAGCCATTCAAGGGAGGTCACTGTCCTACTCTTTGCTGCACTGGTGAAGCCTCATCTCAAGTATTGTGTGCAGTACTGGGCACCTCAATACAAGAAGGACATAATGCTAATAGAATGTGTCCAGAGGAGGTTGACCCAGATGGTGAAAGGCCTGGAGGCAAGAGCTAGAAGAAAAGTTGATGACACTTGTTTGGTTTGTTCGGCTTGGAGAAGAGAAGGCTGAGGGGTAACTTCATCACAGTCTACAACTTACACAAGGAAGGGGAGGTTTTTGTTGACCAGCAATAAGACATGAGGAAATTAAATGAAGTTTCTTCAAGGGAAGTTCAGATTGAACATTAGGTAAAGGTTCTTCACTGAAAGGATGCTTGATCACTGGCTGAGCGTTCCCAGGGAAGTAGTCAGGGCACTGAGCCTGTCAGATTTCAAGGAGCATCAGGATGATACTCTTAGTGATATGATTTAGATTTAGGTAGTCCTTCAAGGAGCAGGGAGTTGGACTTGACAATCTTTATAGTCCCATTCTAAGATGATCTTCATAGTTTCATTCCAACTAGAATTATTCTACAGTTCCATGACTTTTGTATTGTTGAATTAAATATCTGTATCCGTTACCCTGGTGCTCAGAGCTATGGATTTTACCTCTTTGAGATACCTTTCCAAGGTTTTTGTGTCTTGCATTTTTCACAGGAATGTATTTTTTATGCCAGTATTTTTAAGTTATTATTTAAAATTATATTTTTAGTCAACAATTGTGGAATGCTGCTCCCTTAAGTGATTATTTCCAGCATTAGAAAAGTCTAAATTAATATTTCTATGGAGTAATCCTCAGGTATTATGTTAATCAACCATTTCTGCAATACAGCATATTTGTAATAAACATACAAACATTTACTCAATCACAGAATGTTACAGGTTGGAAGGGACCTCGAAAGATCATCTAAGCTTACATACCTTTACAGTCATTCAGGAGCAAAGAGCACAACACATGAAAATTAGGAATAGAATGCAGATACTGTATTAAAGTTACAGACATTCCCATCGCCTGGAATAACCTTCTTGTGCACAACAATATTCAGCACAGGCTTTCATCTTTGGGTAATTGTCAAAATCTTTTCAATAATATCAGTAATTTGGTTTGCATGTTGTCGCATGATAACATTGCAAAGATTTAAAGATATTTTATGTTTTGTTAGCTAATGAAGGCTAGAGCACATCATTTTAATGCTGTTAACAATTACATGTTGTCAATCCTGATAAGTTGTTCCTGTGATTATGTAACATCTGTTTAAATTTGCAATGAGTGTAACCATGCTTTAGCTGTCATAACTAGTTTGTTACTCACAGTCAGCAGATCTTTCAGTTTACCACTCTAATCAAAATATGTTTAGTGAGATTCACTGAGATGAAGTGGAATAAAGATGTTGGCATTATTTGGTTAATATTTTACAATGGAAGCAATACAAGGGATTCAAAAGAAAAACGTGTAGATTCATGGACCAGAAGTTTAACAGGAGCCATCGGTGTGCGCTTGCAGCCCAGAAAGTCAACTGTGTCCTGGGCTGCAGCAAAAGAAGCAGTGAGGATTGAGGGAGGTGATTCTCCACTTCTACTCTGCACTGGTGAGACCCCACCTGTAGTCCTGGGGCCAGTTATAGAGGACCCCAACATCAGAAGGACAGATAGCTCCTGGAAGGTGTCCAGAGGAGAGCAATTCAAATGATCAGAGGGCTGGAGCACCTCCCCTGTGAGGACAGGCTGAGCAACCTGGAGAAGAGGAGGCTTCCAGGTGACCTTCCAGCAGCTTTCCAATAGCTGAAGGGGGCTACAAGAAAGCTGGGGGAGAGCTTTTGAAATAGGTGGTAGCGAGAGAACAAGGGGAAAGGGTTCCAGACTTGAAGAGGGGAGACTGAGGTTGGACATGAGGAACAAATTCTTTCCTGTGAGGGTGGTGAGATGCTGGAACAGGTTGCCCAGGGAAGTTGTGGCTGCCCCATCCCTGGTAGAGTTGAAGGCCAGGTTGGATGTGGCTCTGAGTAACCTGATCTAGTGAAGATGTCCTTGCCTCTGCAGGGGGAATGTAACTAGATGATCTTTAAGGGCTCTTTCAATCCTGGCCATTCCATGATTTAATGATTGCACTGCGTTGTTGTTCAGTCATGCACAGAGAAGTGACAGAACAGTAGTGTGGTTGCAGCTCATGAAGTTCATGCTCACGAACATTTACAATTTACAATTCTCAATTGATGTGCATTGTGCATCTAGATTTTTTAACATGCACGACTAACAGAGAACTATCCACACGTCTAGCGACAAGAGTTTGCATTAGATATATTTTCAGAAGTTTCTCTACTGTTTTTGCTTTATTTCATTTAAACACACATATATCAAGACAAGTGTTTCCTTAAGGATTCTTTTGTATTTGACCACTTTAAGCCAACTTTTAGAAATTCAAAGTTTGTCAGAAATTAAATGTCACACTGTTGGGATTCAGACTACTCAGCACTCCGGATACGTTTATTTTGAAGACCTACTGTTGGATGTGATAAGAACACCCAGCAAAAATATGAAGATATCAAGAATATGACCTTATCAGCATATAAGAAGCATCACAAGCAGCAGAAGAGAAAGAATTTTCAAAGAGAAACATGACAGGGATTTTTGTACTAAGTGTTCATTCAGTGCTCCACAGTTCTGTTTGGTTGCCTTTTCCAAGTTAGAGTATTGTGCTCAATGTAGTTAACTGTGACACAACATAACAGAACTCTACTATTAAATAAAACCTGCATGCTTTTAGAGAATATAGTTAAAAATATTCTCAGAGAAAATACTTAAACACTACCTTGCAAAGACAATTTGCCTTTTAATACCACGTTACCTAACACCAGCAGATATTTTTAAATCAAACTCTAGGGCTTTTTATAATCCAGCGTCACTATTTTGTACCTCATAGAAAACAAACAACACTCCCTGTCTCCTTGGCAAATACTGTGCTTCCAAATTATAATCGCAAACTACGTATGTGGTAAAACATTGCCTTCCCAGTTGGATGAGGTTCAACAAAGCCAAGTGCTAGGTCCTGCACTTTGGTCACAACAACCCCCAGCAGATACAGGCTGGGGGCACAGTGGCTGAAGAGCTGCCTGGCGGAAAAGGACCTGGGGGTGTTGGCTGACAGCCGGCTGAACAGGAGCCAGCAGGGTGCTCAGGTGTCCAAGAAAGCCAACGGCATCCCAGCCTGCATCAGGAATCATCTAATCAGCAGGAGGAAGGAGGTGATTGTGTCCCTGTGCTCTGCACTTGTGAGACCACACCTTGAGTCCTGGGTCCAGTTTTGGGTGCCGCAGCACAAGAAGGACATAGAGGTGCTGGAGCAGGTCCAGAGAAGGGTAACAAGGCTGGGGAAAGGGCTGGTAAACAGGCCCTATGAGGAGAGGCTGAGGAAAATGGGGTTATTTAGTTTAGAGAAGACTGAGAGGAGATCTTACTGCACACTACAACGACCTAAAAGGAGGTTGTAGCAAGGCTGGTGCTGGTCTCATCTCCCAAATTACTAATGACAGGACGAGGGGAGGATGGCCTCAAGCTGCATCAGAGGAGGTTTAGGTTGGGTCTTAGGAAGAAGTTCCTTTCTGAGAGTGGTTGGGCACTGGAACAGGCTGCCCACGGAGGTCACCATCCCTAGAGGTGTTTAAAAACTGAGTAGATAGAGCAATTGAGGCCATGGTCTAGGCATTAGGGAAATGTTGGGATGAGGGCTGGACTTGATGATCCTGGAGGTCCTTTCCAATGATTCTAGATGCAAATGAGCAACAGGAACATCATGTACATTAATTCAAGTTGGATCAGCCAACAGATAATTGTCCTTCAGCTTCCCTGATACCAGCCCAGAGCAGAATAGGGCAGCTAAAGAACCTTTCTGCAATATGTCATGAATTGTATCTTGATTTAGATGTGGTTTTCCTCCTGTAGAAAGAAGCAAGTGGCTGAAAGGCTGCCCAGGGTGGTGGAGTCACTGTTTCTGGAGCTGTTTAAGCAAAGGGAGGATGCTGTGTTGGAGGACATCACTCAGTGTTGATGACAGGTAGGAAAAGGTTGGACTTGATGATCTTACAGGTCTCCTCCAGACGAAACTGTTCGATGATTCTATGATATGCAGCTGGCAGTTTATAGAGCTTATACTGCTGAAAATATTTTAAACCATGAATACCCAGCAGCTGCCAGTGTAGCATTGCAATACTTCATTTACAGCTTTAACCCGCCAGCACCTCAGCAGTGTGAGCATGTCCTGAACCCAGCACTCCTTGCAATATAAGGTGAGGGTTCTGTTTTACTGCAGCTCAGCAAAAGCTGACGAGAGGTCCCTATTTTGATAACAAATCTAAATAAAAAGATGTTACCTTGAAGCAACCATTAAGAAAAGCATCAAGGTATTTCTTGTTCTCTCAGACAATGGCAAGCACATCCATCTTCTCTATTCAGAGAGACAAACGTTTATATATAGACATATTTCTATAGTCACGTATTTCCATGTTTACTGTACTCAACTTGTCCTGGCGCTAGTTGCCTAGGAGAAGAGCCTGACCCCCACCTGACTACAACTGCCCTCACGGAGTTTGAGAGAGGGAGAACGTCCTTCCTGAATCTCCTCTTCTCCAGGCTAAACACCCCCATCTCCCTCAGCCTCTCCTTATTAGACTTTCACTCCAGTCCCTTCCCCAGCCTCGTTGCTCCTCTGGACCTGCTCCAGCCCCTCCATCTCTTTCTTGAAGGAAGGGGCCCAGAGCTGCCCCCAGTACTTGAGGTGAGGCCTCACCTGTGCCCAGCACAAGGGGAGAATTACATCCCTAGTCCTGCCGGCCACACTATTGCTGATACAAGCCAGGATGCCACTGGACTTCAGGGCCACCTGGGAACCCTGGTGGCTCCTGTTCAGCCAGGTGTCAACCAGTACTGCCAGGTCCCTCTCTGCCAGGCTGCTCTCCAGCCACTCCTCCCCCAGTCAGTAGCTGCAGGGGGTTACTGTGGCCAAAGTGTAGGACCCTGCACTTTACTAAGGGTAGACTCAGTCCCTTCATTCAAGTCCATCAATAAAGATGCTGAATAGAACTGAGCCCAGTACTGATCCCTGGTCACTGAACATCAACTGGATGCGGCACCATTCACAACCAAACTCCCTATTCTACTGTAAAATGCAGCTCCACAGAACATGAAACACAAAATCAAGTTTTCCAGTGGCGATGCTTTTTCTAGATATAAATTATTACTGGTTCCAAATCGGCACACGTTTTGCTTCAAGACCAACTTCTTTACTTTATGTGGGTTTGAAGGTTCAGGTTGACTTGCTGTTACTTTGCAACTAACCTGCAGTAAGAACCTGCTGTTACTAAGCACACAACAGAGGATGTCCTACAAATGCCAAGAATAACAGAACCACTTCACTTATGGTGTAAAACCGAACAATAACGACGATACACTGTGTGTTTGAATATTAAGATGGGGATCATTCATCTAAAACCATCATGTCTCAAAAACATTTCTCATTTCCATCTGACTTTTATCTCAGAAGCCCACAGGAAAGTTGTAGGATCTCAGAAATCTCAGCATAAAATCCTTCAAACTGAGCTTTCACAGCAGCCAACCAGAGTAGATTTTTATGTAGTGCATGAGAGGGAATCTTGATCTTCAAAGGACAGCATAAAAAAAGAAATCAAGATGTGGATTTCTCAGTTTTCTTTGCCATTAATAGTAGAATCTGCTCCACAAAGAATGTTCTAGAACTTTCTTCTGTTAAACGTTCATGAAGTTTCAAACTAAAAGGGACCTGATAGTTTTTAAAAGACTGTTTCCATGACCTTATGAAATATTTACGGAGAGCTGGGGTACAATGTGCAGTCACTCAAGTCTTTATGTTACAATCAAGGGTTACTTGAGGGAAAGTAACCCCTTCACCTTCCTGAAGGGGTTCTAGAATCCTCACTCACAGTGGCCATTAGTTAGGGCCGGTTTTACTAAGACAGTCACTGAATACAGGAAGTCTAGATCTCAAGGGTTTTTTTGTTTTGGTGAAGTGGAACAGTTATTGTCAAATCCAACCAAACCCAAATCCACCCCCACCTTGGCTAGCACCATAGTAGTATGAAAATAAAAGTAGGTCCTGGAGATAATTCAATTCCAGTGGAATTGAATGCACCCTCAGTCAGTTTGCTGATGACACCAAACTGTGTGGTGAAGTCAACAACCTGGAGGGAAGGGAGGCCATGCAGAGGGACCCTGATAGGCTTGAGAAGTGGGCTTGTGCAAACTGCATCAAGTTCAACAAGGGCAACTGCAAGGCTGTGCACCTGAGATGAGGCAATCCCATGCACAAATGTAGATTTGGAGGAGAAAGGACTGAGGACAGCCGTGAAGAGGAGGACTTGGGGGTGGTGGAGGAGCAGAAGTTTAACAGGAGCTGTCAGTGTACGCTTGCAGCCCAGACAGCCAAACGTGTCCTGGGCTGAAGCAAAAGAAGCAGTGACAGTCATTTGAGGAAGGTGATTCTGCCCCTCTACTCTGCACTTCTGAGACCCCACCTGGAGTACTGGGTTCAGTTCTGGAGTTCTCAACATCAGGACATAGAGCTCCTGGAATATGTTCAGAGGAGAGCAACTCAAATGATTAGAAGACTGGAGCACTTCCCCTCTGAGGACAGGCTGAGCAAGTTGGGGTTGTTCAGCCTGGAGAAGAGGAGGCTCCCAGGCGACCTTCTAGCAGCTTTCCAGCATCTGAAGTGGGCTACAAGAAAGCTGGGGTAGGGCTTTTTACAAGGGTGTGAAGCAAGAGGACAAGGGGAAAGGGTTACAAAGAGATGCTGGAATAGGTTGCCCAAGGCAGTTGTGGCTGCCTCATCCCTGGAAGTGTTCAAGACCAGGCTGGATGGAGCACTGAGTAACCTGGTCTAGTGCAGCTGTCCCTGTTTCTCCAGTGGGGGTTGGAACTAGATGATCTTTAAGGTCCCTTCCAACCCTAGCCATTATATGAAATTAAACTTGACTTTCACCTCACTGTCAAATTCTCTTCCTTTTAACATGTGCATGCTGTGTTTTACAAGCAAAGAAAGTACACACCATGTGCAGGGAATGAGAATTGCAGAACAGCTGAAGCATCAGGTAGCAAATCAAAAAGATACTAAGACAAAGCCCACTGTGGGGGAAATGGAGAAAGAAAAGCCCCAATGCAGGTGGGAGGATCTTATCCTCATTTCTCAGGAAATGAAACAGATCCATCCTCATTTGTAAACCCTTTCAGGTTTTGTCCAAACACTGTGTGACTAGAAGTGTCATTAGTCACCACAGAAATGAGGACAGAATGCTTTCATCCAGAGAAGGCTGAAGTACACTACTGAAGACTTGGGTGTTGAGTGCTTCTGTTGGGATACATGAACTGTTCTACAGTTGCTTCTTTATAAAACAAGTTTTTAATACCTATCCATACAGCTACACCTATCTATATGAATACACAGACAGAGTATCTTTTCCCCTCATGTTAGGTCCCTAGAAGTAGCCCCAATAAGGCATTCTGAAATAACTGGCTTCACATTTCATTCTTCAGAGCAGTTCCAAATACAATATGGTTGATACATGGATCAGAGATACATGGACCATGAGGGGCTGAAAGGGACCTCCAGAGGTCATTCAGTTCAACTCCCCTGCCTGAGAATGATCATAAAATCTAAGACAGGTCACACAGGAACGCATCCAGAAGGGTCTTGAAAGTCTCTAGAGAAGGAGACTCCACAACCTCCTTGGGCAGCCCGTTCCAGTACTCTGTGATCCTTACAGTAAAGAAGTTTTCCCTCATGTTGAGGTGGAACCTCCTGTACTCCAGCTGACACCCATTGCCTCTTGTCTTATCACAAGACACAAGGGAAAAGATATTGTCTCTTTCTTCTTGATACCCAGCCCTCATGGATTTAGACAGTGATTAAGTCACCTCGTAACCTTCTCCTCTCCAAGCTCAAAAGTCCTAGATCTCTCAATCTCTCATCATAAGGCAGGTGCATTCTGTGTGTCTAAGCAGAGGGATGCAGCAGGGTTCTCATGGAAACATGTCTTTCAGCTTTGCGTTTCTGTTTCATTGTTACACGGGTGTTGGAAAATCTGGGGTAAAATACAGGCACTTTTACCACAGTCCTGCAGTCGACACTGGAACAAATTCCAAACAATAGGCATACTGTACTGTTATACAGAGTCAGGAAGGAAATATTAAAAGGATTAGGGATAAACAAGAAAAATGATTACCCAGCTGAATCAGTCAGACAGACAGGAATCGATACCAAAATGCAAAATACCCAAAAGGATTTTCAAGAATCAAAAGGACAGTTACAGTAGATTAAAAAATGAGATGACCTTACACAGACAACATTACAGTCTGCATACGGATCAACTGTTACAAATAAAAAAAACCTCTAAAGCCTGACCTTTTACCTAAATAGAACTTGATTTGAAATTCATTTTGTTTTTCAGACGAGTTCTCTTTTAATCTCCGGCATTCTGCCCCTGTTTTTTACATACACCATAGTGCAGTAACCTACCTCATCCACACTATGGGCTAATGTTCTTGTACTGTAACAGCTGCAGCCTACAACCAACCTGGGATAAAACACAGTCACAAACAACAAGACAATTTAAGGCTCAAGCTTTACTAAACACACACATACATCTTCACAACAGGGTACTTGCCATAAATTTGCCCAAGACTTCATTTTGAGGAACAAACAATGATGACAAAGGGTTATGACTCTCAAAACAGCTACAGCCAAAGAAGAAAATAAACCTGCTTGGATAGCAAAGCTATCAGGACATGTTAGCTGCCCAGCAGAAAGGGATCTGCAAGTATTGATTGACAGCTGGCTAAACATGAGCTAGCAGGGTACCCAGGTGGCCAAAAAGGCAATGGCATCCTGGCCTGCATCAGAAATAGTGTGGCCAGCAAGAGTAGGGGAGTAATCATCTCCCTTGGCACTGCTGAGGCCACACCTTGAGTACTGGGTTCAGTTTTGGGCACCTCAATACAAGGACATTGACGTGCTGGAGTGGGTCCAGAAAAGGGCAACAAGGCTGGTAGAACAATCTGGAGAACAAAACTTGTGAGGAGCAGCTGAGGGAAGTGGGGATGTTTGTATCTGAAGAAAAGAAGGCCAAGAGAAGACCTTATTGAACTTTATAACTAACTGAAAGGAGTATGTAGAGAGGTGGAGGTTGGTCTCTTCTAGGGATAGGATGAGACGAAATGGCCTCAAGTCATGCCAGGGGAGGGTTAGATTGGACATCAGGAAAAACGTCTTCATTGAAAGGGTCATTAAATAATGGAACAGCCTGTCTAGGAAGGTGGCTAAATCACCATTCCTGGATGAGTTTGGATGTCATACAGATATAGAGCTTAGGGACAGGGTTTATCTTGGTGTCAAGTTAATGTTTGGACTTGACAATCTTAAAAATCTTTTCCAACCTAAATGATTCTATGATTCTATTCTTGAGTTTTTTCTTTCCCTGTACTGAAAATATTAAAAAGAAAGGTGCCAATTCAAACCCAAATACATGCCAGAATTGCAATCAATTCTGTTGTCTAACAAGGAAAAGGTTTTAACAGAATCAGAGAGGATTTGTCAGACACTCTGCTTCTAAATGCAAATGCAAGTTACAGTAAATCGGTATTTTTTGTGGCAGTAGCTGCATTATGGTTCAGACCCACCCAGCTCAAAGCCTTTCTCCATTAGGCTTGGAAAGAGTCAAGTCTGGAAACTCAAAGGTATTTTTTCCTTTTCCTGCATCTAATTTCAAATCTGTTTTCACTAGATATTTATTAACAGGTTTTAACATCAATAGCTTGACACTGCCAAGTTAATGCAATGGGTGTTCGCCTTCTGACACAACTGTACACGCAGAGTCAGAAGCAAGCCCAGTAGACAGGGAAGGTCCCATCACAGGGACAGGATTCATTCCCACTGGGAACTGCATTGCTTTTAATAGCAATAAAGCACCTCACAACTCCAGTATTGAAAATTCCTTCAGAAATTTGCTGGAGACATAAGCAAATAGCTACCTGCAGTCAGGTTTACAGCTGGGTTACCTCCACTGGGGAAAATAAAAGGTCTTTTCAACATGGTCATGACCGGAATAACAATGTACACTGTGATCTCTTTACACAAGAGAGCCTATTATTCTGGATGAATGGTAATACTGATCAATCTCTACATTGACAAATCAAATGGAACCTCCAGAGAAAGTACATCCTCTTCATTACAATGACATAAGCAGCTGCAAACCAAAGGTAATGCTGAATGCAGACTCAAATGATGATAAAGCACACATATCAGAATAATTCTGCTCTATATAGCTAGCTGACATGTCAGCTAGCTGACATGGAAAAATAATCACCAGTGCTCACTGAAGAAGTACTGCACCACACAACTGGGTGTGATAGGGACAACGGGATCTGACTTTAAGGATTGAATAACTTGTACCCCACAAAAGACGAGCACCTCAGGAGGCAGCGCGGGATATAAGAAGCATCCAACAATGTACTACACCATGTATCACAGCTAAAGCAGTCTGCTCAAATTGCTATTTCAAGGGATTAAGCAAAACACGAGCGTAACAGCACTGAGAAAATACCGGCACTTGCAATCAATGCAAACGACAACAAAATAAAGGGGCGATTTTACAAAGAAATGGGAATTCACACACACAAAGGACATGACTGACTGAGACGGAACAAGAAGCACGATTCATTTTTCAGAGCTAGGAAAAAAACATAGCAACTGAGGGGTAAAAATCACTTTAGAAGTCATGGGTTTGAAATGAAAAGGAACAAAACTTTTTGTTATTAGTGACACAGAGTCAGCTCCTGTCTGCCCTTCAGTGTTTTAGGTTAATAAAATAGATATGCGCACTCCTCAAGTTCTCTGCTCTCTGCCAATGTTAAAGAACACTCAAGCCAAACCCAGAGAACAAAACCCCCACAAAATAAAATGAGGATTTAAGTGCATTAAGATACTTCCATTCCCCAACTGCTATGGTTCATCTCTGGACTTCTCCAGGTTGGCTTTTTCCTCAGTTCTTCTAAACAGCCTCTACAAATGTAGAATTTAAATGCTAAAGGCAGAACCCCCACGGGGTAAATTCTTTTAAATAGGAGAATTTTAGAGGAAGAGAAATCAGGCAACTGGAATAAAATGCTGTAACTTGTATGGGGGAAAATGAGGGATCATGAGAGGAAAGAGGGTACAAGAGGAGTAAGAAATAATGTACAAAAAACCCAATACAACCAGAGTGGAGTCTGGGGGGCTGCCAGGCTAACAGCAGTGGCAAAGTGCAGGGAGAAGTAACCAGTGTGGCGGGCACGAAGGGGAAAACTGAGGCCAGTGGGAAGGCTGTAGTCCTGAAGCGAAGCTCAGAGGAAAACCAAAGACAAAATGGGAGTCAGGGCACTCAGGCAGCTGAGGCTGGGATGGCAAAATGCAGAGCTGAAATGGAAATGCCATGGAAGTGTCAGAGTGTGTCTGGCCCTTTTTTCTCCACCTCTTCTTCCCAGAACCCACTTTGTGCTCCAGCCTCATGCGCAGCATCTGTGTTCCCTCAGAATCTTCCCCCACAGCAACCTCCCCATTTGCCCACCGGTGTTGCTGCTAAATCACTTGGAGTGGTGGAACAAGAGGGCAAATAGGAGGGAAACACATTGATAAATGCCAGCCCAACACAGCAATCAATCCATTATCAAATCGGTATCAACTTACTGAACAAAACCTCTCTGCATTACATATACCACAGAAAAAGAGCTCTAGCCATATTAAGCAGCATGATAGCAAAGCACAAGAGGTCATTATCATCTGGGGTGAAAACTATACTGACACAGTGAATTCTTCCGTGAAAATTCTTGATGGCTTTCAGTGAAGAGATTCTATAAGACGTTTTGTTCCAAACAACGAGAAAATTTGTCATCATGATTTACTAAACAGCTCAGCATTGAAAATACAGTTTTTTACTAGATTTATTTTTGCACAGAAATGACACTTTATAAAAAGAGAATTTCACTGAACAGACATGGCTAAGATTCCACAGAAAACATCTTGTCTCCAAAGACAAAGTCTAACACTAACCTGACACACAAATAAGCAGCACAGCAGAAGCTGAAGCACTGTTCTATGGTTCTTATGCTTGAGACAATTGCTGATATTTCATTAAAAAACATGGAACATACAAAAGAAAATATTCTCTAGGCTTTCTTGAATCCAAAGAACAAGTGCGCTAAGCAAAATTAAATAAAGCCTTTAAATATTGCATCATGAATTTTCTGAAGTTCCAAATTCCTGCTGAGATCAGCTGTTTTCACTGCTAACTGAATGGATGTGTTTCTGGGTGTTACAGCTATCAACCATGCAAATACAAAAAGGAAACGGTATTTATTCAGAAAAACATCAAAAGACAAAAAGACAAAAGAAATTTTAATTTTAGTCAAAGATCTAAGTGGTTTAAGTTTGAGAAGACATCTGTCCAACTGTTTGCACAGGCCTGTGTGGCCTTCTATGAACAGGTCACAACATTAATGGATGAGGGGAGAGCGGCCAATGTCATTTACCTGGATCTGAGCAAAGCCTTTGACACTGTCCCGCACCACATTCTGGTCTCCAAGCTGGTGGAACATGGCTTTGATGGGTGGACCACTAGATGGGTAAAGAATTGGCTTGATGGCCACACCCAGACAGTGGCTGTCAAGGGGTCCATGTCCAAGTGGAGGCCAGTGACAAGCAGAGTCCCTCAGGGATCAGTCCTGGGACCAGTCTTGTTCAACAT
>JAOXOE010028480.1:0-16083 GCA_028565055.1 Phoeniculus purpureus | reverse complement strand
AGGAGGCTGAGAGGAGACCTTATTGATCTCTACAATTTCCTAAAACGAGGTTGTAGTGAGGCTGATGCTGGTGTATTCTCTCAAATTACTAATGACAGGACGAGGGGAAATGGCCTCAAGTTGTGTCAGGGGAGGGTTAGATTGGATCTTAGGAAGAAGTTCTTTCCTGAGAGAGTGGTTGGGCACTGGCACAGGCTACCCAGGAAGGTGGTGTAGTCACCATCCCTGGAGGTGCTTAAAAAAATGAGTAGATAGAGAACCTGCCCTAGTTTCTATGATCCTGCTGGAGCAGGGGAGTTGGACTTGAAGGGACTCTGGAGGTCCCTTCCCACCCTTAATGACCTGTGTGTCTCCCTAACTCCTAGACCATGGCCTCAAGTGCTCTGTCTACTCATTTTTTAAGCACGTCCAGAGATGGAGACACCACAACCTCATTAAGCAACCTGTTCCAGTGCTCTGTAACCCTTACAGTAAAGAATTTTTTTTCTCATATGGAGATGGAACTTCCTGTACTCCAACAGACACCCATTACTCCTTGTCCTATCACAAGGCATAAGTCAAAAGAAATTGTCTCTTTCTTCTTGACATCCAGTCTCCATGTTTTTATATACAATGATTAAAACTCCTCATAACTGTCTCCTCTCCAAACTGTAAATTCTCAGGTCTCTCAAGCCCTCCTCATAAGGCAAGTGCTCCGTTAAACACTCTCGATCAAGTCACTATCCCTCTTGAACTGGGGAGCCCAATGTTGTGATGAGGGGAGGATGTGATGATCTTGGAGGTCCTTTCCAGCCGTAATGATTCTGTGAGTATATGATTTTTTTTTCCTGACACTATTTTAAATTCAAAGGCAAAAATAAGAATATTTGGTGTGTTTGTACAAGTAGTGGAACTCAAATCTCATTTCAGGACTTTCTGTCTAAATAGACTGTTGCAGAGCTGTTAGGTTATAACTGATTGGCTCAGTGTAGCTAGAGATGTGTCTGATATGAGCTGGAGGAAGCTTTCATGATTCTTCTTACAGCCTGTTATCAGCCCGTTCCCTCAGGATTGAATAACCATGGATATGTCCCGGGAGTACGAAAAGGACAGACGCGAGACGATCAATATGATCAAGCAAATGCCATTTATTAAGCATAAGTTTAGCCCTTTTATACACAGCCGGGCGGTCCATGCCATACAAGTGCATTGCTGATTGGGACAACCCACTTGTCCATACGTCTTAAAAGCTACTGCCGTTGGTGAAGTACATCTGTCGACACACTGTTCATGTGATAGTTTTCATTCCACAACTTGTTGTTTTTCTCTTCTACGTACCAGCTTTCTCATGAACCTGCACATCGCTGACCTTGAGAAACTCTCTGAGCAGGCTTCAAAGCCCTTGGCTAGACTCTGGCTAAGTTCACACAGCTGGGATTGCTCACATGCCCATTCTCTATAAAATATATCCCTACAGATATGGAGAATTTAGCTCTAAGTACACCCTTAGAAGTTTAAAGAAAACTACCTCTTGGCTGCTGATACAACACAAATGTCACAAGTAGATGGAAGGTACAGAGATCTTACCAAAATATCTCTCCATCAGTGCAAAGGTGCAACACTGAATTTCTGCCATTCCCCCCTTTCCAATATCCCACACTCTTAAAGAAAAAATATACTTCAAAAATATTAATTGTAAGAAACATGTAGCTATTTAATACTCAGGAAAAATGTGCGGAAAAAAGCCAACAATCTTTGATACTGATCCAGTGCTGTCAAAATAGAACAAAGCTTGGAAGGGTTTCTTCAAAATTCAACTTTGAAAAAACTATTATTCGGAGTAACAAAGTTTTTCCCTGTCTCAAATAGATGAATGACACATGGCATCCTCTTGTATTATAAGAAAACTTTTGAGATCAGTATCTAACAGGTTTCCCAAGATTCAACCTGATTCAATATCACTACAAAATGTTCAATCTTTGATACTGGTAGATTTGCAGAATTTCTCTAACTGCAGCTGCTTTTTGCAAATATTACTGCACCACCTCATACATCTGCCAAACCATTGTAGCCTGGGCCTGAGGTGGATTCTCAGTAGACACCCCACACTATCTTGATTCTTTGCCCTCCTCCCATTCCTAGTTGCAGTCCTTAATCACCTTACCTTCCTCCATGGCACAAACAACTCCCTAAGAATCACACCAAACTGTGATAAAATACCATTACACCCCTACTTCTCCCTAAAAGACTAAGGTTCATACTCAGAATATTCTAAATAACAACCCTCTCTCGAGTCTCACCCAATTTACTAGGAGACCTGGAAAACACCCCAGCAAACCTGCTAGTCACACACCCGCACACCAAGCCAGAAGGATAATTTCTATTTGCATAAATAGCATAGCAAATGAATTTACTGTAGGCTGGCTCTCTGCCTACTGTTTGTTTCAAACTTGACGTCAAATATAAACATGTTTGACAGACAATGAACAACAGAGTGATGCTTGAAATACTGAAAAGTACTGGCACGTGAAAAAAGGTTTCCGGGAAATCTTCACGGGGTTTGTCAAAGAGTTTGTTTTGTTGCCAAGATACCTGCTCCCGATTCGCTGTCATTGAGAATTGTGCTGTCAAAGCAAAGGAAAATTCACATTGTTTGAGATGTCAACCAAAACAATTTTCATCCAGATATTTTATGCTTGGATACAACTTCAGCAAATAAAACTCCTCACTGACTTCTGCTCATTTACAAAAAAAAAGCTATGACAAGTTTACAGAAACCATGAGAAGATATAAAGAGGTAAAAGATGTCTATATAGAGAGCAGTTCCACAGAGAGGTCTTGGAGTTCTTGTGGACAACAAGTTTTCTATGGAACGGCAATGTGCTCTTGTGGACAAGAAAGCCAACTGAATCCTGGGATGGATTAAGACGAGTGTGTCCAGCAGATCAAGGGAGGTTCTCCTCCCCCTGTACTCTGCCCTAGTGAGGCCACATCTGGAGTGTTGTGTCCAGTTCTGGGCTCCCCGGTTCAAGAGGGATAGAGACTCGATTGAGAGAATTCAACAGAGGGCCATGAGGATGATTAGGGGACCTCTCTTGCCTTATGAGGAGAGATTGAGAGATCTTTTCAATCAGGAGAGAAGGTTACGAGGTGACTCAATCACTGTCTATAAATCCATGAGGGCTGAGTGTCAAGAAGAAAGAGACAATCTCTCTCCACTTGCGCCATGTGATAGGACAAGGGGCAATGGGTGTCAGTTGGAGCACAGGAAGTTCCACCTCAACATGAGGAGAACTTCTTTACTGTAAGGGTGACAGACAACTGGAAAGGGCTGCCTAGGGAGGTTGTGGAGTCACCTTCTCTAGAGGCTTTCCAGACCTGTCTGGATGCATTTCTGTGTGACCTGTTCTATGATCCTGTCCAAGCAGAGGGATCAGACTTGATGACCCCCGGAGGTCTCTTCTAACACCTAAAGATCTGTGTGTCTGTGTATTTCTGTGTGAGCTTCACGTATGCCACCAGCATCAAATCATATTTAAATTGAACTGTTTCTAATGTATAAATCTAAAGCTTATAAATTATTACATAAATACTTTTTCTTACTCAATATGTGATGGGATGTTGTAATTATTCCCTACTGAAGCATACACTATACTAATCATGTCTAAGATATATAGTTCCCCAAGTTTTTTAAAAATACTTTTCATAGACAAGTCAACACAGCAAACAATTTTATTTAACATTTAATTAAGTGGATTTGGAACTAAACATCTAAATCAAGTGCTTCTCGTAAAAACTAAAAATCTTGACAAAATTAGTCTCATTGTTTTTATTTTTATATTGCTTAATATAAACAACACAAATATTAAATCTAGAATTTAAAAAAAAAAATCATTTTTGTGTCTCAAAAGAAAAATTGGTGGGAAGAGTGACTGGAGAGCTGCCTGGTGGAAAAGGACCTGGGGGTGTTGGTTGATAGCTGGCTGAACAGGAGCCAGTTGGGTGCCTAGGGGGCCAAGAAGGCCAACAGCTTCCTGGCCTGGATCAGGAATGATGTAACCAGAAGGAAGAGGGGGGTGATGGTCCCCCTGTACTCAGCAGTCCTAAGACCGCACCTTGAGTATTGGGTCCAGTTTTGGGTGCCACAGTATCAGTATCATTGAGGTGCTGGAGCCGGGCCAGAGAAGGGCAATGAGGTTAGGGAGAGGGCTGGCAAGAAGTGAAGAGTGACTGGGAGAACGGAGGTTCTTTAGTCTAGAGAAGAGGAGGCTGAGAGGAGACCTTATTGCTCTCTACAGCTACCTAAACCGAGGTTGTAGTGAGGCTGGTGCTGATCTCTTCTCCCAAATTACTAATGCTAGGACGAGCGTAAATGGCCTCAAGTTGTGTTAGAGGAGGTTTAAATTGCATATTAGGAAAAAGCTCTTTACTGAGAGAGTGGTTGGGCAGTGGAATAGGCTGCCCAGGGAGGTGGTGGAGTCACCATCCCTGGAGGTGTTTAAAAACGAACCACGATCTAGGAGTTAGGGAGCTGTTGGGATGAAGGCTGGACTTGATCATCCTGGAGGTCCTTTACAGCCATAATGATTCTATTAATCTATGGTTCTAAAAGGAAAGGGTAATGGAGATTCTGGGCATGAAAAATGTCCTATATTCATGCTATTGATTTCCATCCTGCTTTATTGCAAAAAGCGCCTTCAGTACTGCATTCTTGATTGGAATTGTAGACGTCAGCTCTATCCAGCACTGTTATTAGCAAGTTTAAGAAAGCAAAATTTGGAAATATTGCTCTAATACTTGTTTGAAAATTAATTCCCATAAAATGAAATAACAAAAAGGGAAGAAATCCAGTGCATGAAAAAATGTTTTGCAGAGATTCATATTAAAAATGTGTACAAAATTTATGTTAGTTCCATTCGCTCACAGGCTTACTTATGAGCTTTACTTAACCTCATTAGGAGAAGTAATAAATTAGAAGATTTTATATAATATTAATCAACATTTTACAATGGTTATGACACTAAATCTAAATTTTTTTGAGTAATGGCTGTAATATCAAATTTCAATGAAAGATAATTTCCCAAACTCATTTATAGGGTGAAATCGTGTAACATACCAGCTGCTGTATGACTGCTAAACCAATCACATATGTAAGCATTTATTACTTAAAATTAATAAATAAATTAATATCTTCAAAATTTAGGCAACCACAGAAACAAAATTGTTTAACACAGAAATTAAGTCTTAGAGATTATTGGTAACTTCCTAACAGCAAGGGTTCTTTTTGATGATGGTTGAAGAAATTCCCTGAAATATTTTATTGTCTGCCTAGATTGTTAAGAAAATTATATTGGCCACTGAAAAACTACAGGGTAGATGATACCCAGAGCCTGGGACCACAGGTATCCAGATTTTAGCACAAGTTTTTGTCATCCTCCCAGATTTTCCGGAACACTAGAGATAGGACAAACTGATTTCCTCTCTATCTAAATGCAGTATGAAGTCAAGACATAGCTGAGACTTCCCAGCCAAGAAGTGGCAATGCTCTGAGGACTTGTATTTTTCAGTGTCCTGGAAATGAATTTCTGTGTTAACATCTATAAAAAAGGAATCTTATTACTATATAGTTAGAAAACCTAAATGTACTGCCCTCATTTTTCTAGAAGTATAGAGCTTTCAGCTTTACTTTTACACCAACTGTATCTGCTCAATGGGGTTTAGAATATGTAGCTTGCCTGTTAAAGGTGATGTTTAAATAGGAATGTCTCACTTTTTAAGACATAGATGACATCAGTAGAGTTGACATGCAATTTTGAGGCTAAAGCACTCATCCAGAAAATGAGATAACTGGCTTCAGCTTTCATTCTGCTCTGAAAGGATTCAGATTCATGCAGCCCATTTCAGAGAAAATTACATAAATATTAAGAGAAAGACTTGCCATTTTCTGTGAGGCAGCTTTCAGTGCTGTAAACAGAAGATTTACAAGAATAAGAGGAAAATAAAAGTGACAAAAACTTAACCCTACAGTTTTCCTGCTAGGACAGCAATCATAGGCTTGGGATCCTACTCTCATGTCTGCTAATGTGTTCTGCACTAGGTGGTCATTGGAGAAAATCAGAAAAACCACTGTATATACTGTAGCAGCAAAATTTCTCTTTCTAATTACATGACCATAAGGACACAGTTTCAAGTTTGCACATGCTGTTTGCTTGCTTAGCTTGTCGCTTTTATTTCTCCAGTGGAAACACCACTAGTTTTCCAGTTGCACAATGATTCATTTTCAGTATCATAAAGACTGGTGTGGTTTCCATTTAAATGACGTTCCTTTGCTGGCTGACAAGTGACATCCAGGAAAGGGTAGAGTGGTCTCCACGTCTCCATCCAGTAGGTCCTGATCATTTCCTAGTTGCCATCTGCCCCAGATTCACTGATATTGTAGATGCTGATGGTATCGCCTGACCTGGCTTTCTCTCACCAGTCTTGGATGAGAACAAACCCACCTGGCCTTCCTAGTTTTGGTCTTTTATGTAAAAAAGTAAAAAACTTTCCTTATGACATTTTCCCTTGTGAACACCTGAGCTACTAAGTGCCTTGTGTCACCAGTCCCACCACTGCCATTTCTTATATCTTCCTCATCCCGACAAACACTGTCTACCTCTTTCAGCAGAGCTGAGTAAGATGAGACTCAGAGAGCACCTTATCCCTCTCTACAACTACCTGAAGGGAAGTTTAATCATGTGAGAGTCTGGATCTTCTCACAGGCAACTAGTATCAGAACGAGAGGGCAGGGCCTGAAGCTGCCAGGGAAGCGTTATGTTGGGTGTTAGGAAGCCCTTCCTCATGGAAAGGGTGATCAGACACTGGAATGGACTGCCCAGGGCAGTGGTGGAGTCCTAATCCCTGGAGGTGTTGAAGAACATACTGGCTGTGGCCCTTAGTGCCCTGGTCTGTCTGATGTGATGACATTAGATCATAGGCTGGGTTTGATGATCTTGGAGGTCTTTTCCAGCCTCAATAATTCTGTGACTCTGTAATAATGGATATTTTCTGTCTGTGAATTTGCCAATAAGATAGACATTCATTTCAGAAAGACATTCAAATTATTTCAATTTCACAACAAAAAGACAGGAGAGATTATGAAGAGTTGTTTATATTTTCAAGAGCTTTTTTTTTCTGAAGTTCCATTTCTTCTTAATTTTATATTTTTACTGAAAATTTCACATTGCTTTGAAATCATTTATATTTGAAAAAATGTGATCAGTTTAGGGTTAGCGAGGCCCGATGGACTCTTCCGCACTCAAGAGAGTCTCCTCCACTGCAGTGCCACTTCCTCATGCTTCCTCCCACTCCCACCCGGTTCCTGCTGCCCGCGGAAGGGTTGGGCAATGTCGCTTGAGCAGGGGTCAGGGCACCATGGCGCTGCCAGGAAAGGCCCCGCTGGCGCTGGAGAAGCCAGAGTGGGATGTGAGTGGTTCATGGGCCTGGTGGCTTCTCCAGGTGGCACATGGGTCACACTTTGGCCTCTTCCCAGCCGGGAGTAGCCCCTAGAAGTCCTTTATGGGGGCTCCATGTTCAGTTTGTGTGTGGGGAGGGATTCTGCAGGAGGGAGGTGGGGCACCACCCTGCCCCCTCCTTGGTACTTCTCGAGGCTGAAGAGCTACTCCTGTTTTCATAGGGGTGTCATTGTGATGATACCATGCCCCGCTGAGGGTGGAACACTATGCAGTGACCTAAGCATCCACTGTTGTGTAGTTCTTACTCAATGAGCCACCAGTGTGTGACTGCAGCCCTAAAGGCCAACTGTGTTCTGGGCTGCAGCAAAAGCAGTTAGAGAGAGAGGATTCTGCCCCTCTACTCTGCTCTGGTGAGACTTCACCTGGAGTATTATGTCCAGTTCTGGAGCCCTCAATGCAAGAGTAATGAGGACCTGTTGGAGTAAGTCCAGAGGAGGCAATGAATCAGAGGGTTGGAGCACATCTGCTTGGGGGACAGGCTAAGAGAGTTGGGGTTCTTCAGCCTGAGGAAGAGAAGGCTCCAGGGGGACCTTACAGTGACCTTCCAATTCCTGAAAGGGGCTGTCAGAAGGCTGGGGAAGACTGTTCACAAGGGCAGGGAACAATAGAACAAGGCGTCATGATTTGAAGCCGAAAAAGGGCAGATTGAGACTGGTCATGAGGAACAAATTCTTTATCTGAGGGTGGGAGATCCCTGGAACAGGCTGCCCAGAGAAGTGATGGAGGCCCCATGCCTAGAAACATTCAAAGATAGGCTGGATGGGGTTCTGGGCAATATGGTCTGGTGAATGATGTCCCTGCTTGTTGCAGGGGGCTTGGACTAGGTGACTTTTGGAGGTCTCTTCCAACCAAATAAATTCTATGATTCTATATGCTCCTCCCTGCAGGTGAGGTTTCTTACTTGCTACACCTCCAACGTCGTTCACAAGATTTAACAATAACCTTGTTCTTCACAGGTAGAAGACCCTTTCTGCATACCAGCCTATGGTAGTAACTGTAAACATCAAGCATTATCATTTCTAGAAACTGACATTTTCTGCAAAAATACGCTGCTGACTTCAGAAAGTGCAGTCACTTAGAAGAGACTGAATTGAAAAGTAAAATCACTGAACAGAATTAGTTCTGTTCTAACTCAAACTCAGAACACAAGCCCACCTTTTAAACCTGACGTGAGTGATGATCATTCTCACAGTCATTTAACAAATGACCTCTTTATGGTATATAAAAGCCCCAGTTTTACCCTCCTGGGGTATTTTTGTGCCTGAATCGTAGCCACTTCAGTAGCACTAGCAGACTGCTGATTGGATGGAGTTGTCCTGTGTGGTTCTCTTGGATTTGGTTTACTGTTCACAGAGGGACATGAGCTTTTGAGTCACTGTATTACAGAACAGGTGCACTGCCTTCCCATGAAACTCGGTTAGAGGGATTAAAGCTGACTTCTACATCTGCACATGCTGCTCCAGACCTGCCTTCACACTGTCAAAACCAATCCCTGGTGTAAGGATCTGCTCCTATAAGCATGTACCAACCTTCTCGTCCCTCTTATTTGGATTATGTACTAAGTCTTGGAGCTATAGTCTGTTCTATATATGGTGCATGCCAATGATGGCATTACCCAGGATTTATAGCAAATACAAGCAAAAACACGAAGCGGAAAGCAGTGATGAAGAATGATAATGTCCATTAACAATTGCATTTCTATGCAAACATAAGCCTCTCCTGGGCTAGCTTGTTATGCAGATATTTCCCCTTTGGCTGACAATACATCCATTTTTGTTAGTCTCCCCTTGTGCACAGCATATTTTACAAGCCAAGTAATTAGGAAGGAGAATTTTGTCTTGATATGCTGATGCTGTTAAGACTTGCTATTGGAATAAGGTATTTTTGCAATTAATAGTTTATTCTAAAGTTATACCCAGGAAAAAGAAATGCATATTCCCTCTCTGAATGCAATTAGTATAAGTCTGGTCTCTTTTCAGCAGGCAAAAGTAAGACACTCCCCCCCTACACACACATACATTCTAATTATGAATTAATCCAGTAGCTGAGAAAAATATAAGGATGCAAAATTAGGTCACTGTTGATAATCACTGTTTTTCTTGAAGATGTTATTTGCAAACCCCTAAACAATTAGGGTTGTTGTAGTATCTGTGAAAAAGAATGCTTGTTTTCATCTTTGCTTGATACATAGAGAATAAACTTTTAATTCAGAAACAGACCTCACTTTGTTTATTCCTGCTTTTACTGCGACAATTAGGTTCCTATAATTTAGTCTAACTTGAGGCTACTCTGTATCACTATTTGCAAACCAAAGACAATCTAGTAGTCAGTACCATTCTCAAACAGCAATAACAGCATTTTATGAGCTATCTTACTTGTAGCTGTCCTTCTGGTAGACCAGGTAGGATTTAGTTTTGTGGTAAGATTTTTATCCTTGATATCTTAAAGTATCAAATTGTTCACATGTGACTCACTTAGCTATAAATTTAGAATGTTTTTAAAGGACTTTTTTAGACTTTTTCCCCCCTTTTTTTTTTAAGCAATCAGATTAAAAAAATGGCTATTTCAACAATTACAGACTTAATCACAGCGTGCCCAGATGGCCCAAAAGAGCCAATTGCATTCTGGATTTTATCAGCAATAGTGTGGGAGCAGGACTAGAGATGTAATTCTCCCACTGTACAGGGCACTGGGGGGGCCTCTCCTTGACTACTGGGGGCAGTTCTGGGGCCCTCACTTCAAGAAAGAGATTGAGAGGCTGGAGTGGGTCCACAGGAGCAATGAGGCTGGGAAAGGGACTGGAGGGAAAGTCTGATGAGGAGAGGCTGAGGGAGCTGGGGGTTTAGCCTTGAGGAGATTCAGGGGGGACCTTTTCCCCCTGAAGGAGGGTTGTAGTCAGATAGGGCTCAGGCTCTTCTCCCAGGCAACTAGCTACAGGGCAAGAGGGCAGGGCCTGAAGCTGCCAGGAGAGGGTTATGTTGGATGTTAGGAAGCCCTTCTCATCGAAAGGGTGATCAGCTACCCAGGGAAGTGGTGGAGAGGGATGGCAAACAGGCTGTATGAAGAGTGGCTGATAGAGCTGGGGTTCTTCAGTCTAGAGAAGAGAAGACTGACAGGAGACCTTATTGCTCTCTACAACTACCTAAAAGGAGGTTGTAGCGAGGCTGGTACTGATCTATTATCTCAAATTCTTAATCATAGGATGCAGGGAAATGACCTTGAGTTTTGTCAGGGGAGGTTTAGATTGGATCTTAGGAAGAAGTTCTTTCCTGAAAGAGTGGTTGGTCACTGGCATAGGCTGCCCAGGGAGGTGATGGAGTCACCATCCCTGGAGGTGTTTAAAAACCAAATAGCTAGAGCACTTGAGGCCATGGTCTAGGGTTTAGGGAGCTGTTGGGCTGAGAACTAGACTTGATCAATTCATCTGGGGAGGATTCAATTGCAATTGTAATGTAGAAGTTGAAGGGCTTAGCAGGTACAACATGTTACAAAGAGGGAATTTACTATCTTAGGTCCAATCAATAGCAATCCATAACTCCCTTTAGTACTTAAAAGTAAACTTTACCTTGACTTAACTGTTTCTATGAATGAAATACTTTTCAGCTAAAAAAATTACTTAAATGTGGTATAAAGACTTTTTCTGTCATTCGAAACAGTTCCTGTTTGGAAGAACTTTTGTTTCCTTGGGAAATCAAATTCTTTTCTTTGGAAATCAAATTAGCTTAAGGAAAAACCATGCCAAATGAACTTTTAATTTCTGTTTTCTTTTTAAATTGAAATATGTTTCCCATTGTACTGCTCTAACACAAATATTGTCTGATGACTATAGTGTATTGTAGAGTGCGTGAGTCAGATACACTTCATGAGAAATACTGTTCAAGTGTCTTCTTAATCAAATGGTTAGTACATGCACTTAGGAAAGGCACATTAGAACATCAAGACAGACTTGAACCCCCTTTTCCACCTCTGCAACTAAACTTAAAATAAGTGTGTTTTAATTAACTCTTCTTGTCCAGGTACCAGTATAGGCTGGGGACTGACTTACTGGAGAGCAGTGTAACCTGGGGGTCCTAGTGGCCAGCAGGATGATCAGGAGCCAGCAATGGGCCCTTGTGGTCAAGAAGGCCAATGGGGTGGATTAGAAAAGGGATAGTTGCAGATCGAGAAAGCTTCTCCTCCCCCTCTACTCTGCTCTGGTGAGACCACATCTGGAATATTGTAGAGTTCTGGGCTCCTCAGTTCCACAAGGGCAGAGAACTTCTTGAGAGAGTCCAGCTCAAGAGCCACAAAAATGGTGAAGGGAGTGGAACATCTCCTTGATGAGGACAGGCTGAGGGAGCTGGGCTTCTTTAGCTTGGAAAAAAAGGAGACTGAGGGGTGATCTCATTAATGTTGATGAATACGGAAAGGGCAGGTGTCAGGAGGATGCAGCCAGACTCTGCTCAGTGTCATCTGATGACAGGACAAGGGGCAATGGGTGTAAACTGGAACATAGGAGGCTCCATATCAATATGAGAAGAAACGTCTTCACAGTGAGGGTGACAGAGCCTTGGAAGATGTTACCCAGGGGGTTTTAGAGTCTTCTTATTTGGAAACATTTATAACCTGCCTGGACATGTTCCTGTGCAACTTGATCTAGGGGATCCTGCTCTGGCAGGAGCATTGGACTAGATGATCTTTCGATGTCCCTTCCAATCCCTAACATTCTGTGAATCTGTGATTCTGTGTAACCCTCTAGGTAATGCTGGTGTTATGGTAAGGAGTTTTCTGTTTGCTTGTTCATAGTTTTTTTAATGAATCTTCTCACATCTATAGCTCTCCCCTAGTCACCTTGCTTTTAATATGCAATCACACTTTGCATGTACCAAATCAACACGTTCTTGAGCATCTGACTTTGTTTTTGAACCCAAACTTTTAATTAAGTTGAAAAATGGGATTGCTTTTTAGAAAGAAAACATTTAAAATCACCATGCTTTCACAAATTAAGTACTATGGAGAGGGAATTCTCCTAAAAATTTAAATCTTAGAGAGTGTTTCCTATTGGTTCTTCCAAAATAACCTCAGACTAAACTATGCTTCAGTTTTGTATCAAGGTGAGAGTACAATCTTTCACCACCACATCTCTTTCACTTCTGAACTCCTTGATGGACAGTTGTGAAGCACTGATATACATTAGTGGGGATTGCTATAAGAAAGTCCATAATAAAATCAATAACCCTGCCTTCAGAATAGTCCCTTTGGAATAGGGCTTAAATAGCATACAATCATTTGGCTTGAGGCCACACCTTGAGCAATGAGCTTAAAAGAAAACTATTGAGTGGTGTACATTGAAAAATAACTGTCTTGTACAGTGAATTAGAAAGGTCCAGGAACAGAACATCCTAACCCTCTGTTTGGATCATCTTTTGTTTTAAAAAGAGTGTATTACCTAATATATACTACAAGGAATATAGATGGAACTAAGTAAACTATAAAAATATATGCTACACATACGCAAAGAGGGATTAAAGTAAGGTTGTTATCCATTTTGCTGTTTGCTTCTTTCCTAGCTTTTAATTCTTCATTTCTTTATTCTATAACTTTATTAATTTATATTCTGTCCAACACAACTTGAAGTAAAAATTCTCTTTTTTTCCCCATTGAACTTAACTGCATAGAATGCCATTGTCAACAGGTTCCCTAAAGTGGACACCTAAGGAATCTAAACTAGAATAATAGACAATAAAGATAATCCTTCAGGATACAGATAATCACAACAATACTAAACTAATACCTCTAGAAAAAATAAAGATCTTAAGTGGAATGAGATTATTTTTTACAAATTGAAAAACTCACAGAATCACAGAATGTTAGGGATTGAAAGGAATCTTGAAAGATCATCTAGTTCAATCCCCTGCCAGAGCAGTAAAGTGTAGATCAAGTTGCACAGGAAATGTCCAGGCAGTTTTAAATATCTCCAGAGAAGGAAACTCCACAACCTCCCTGGGCAGCCCCTTCCAGTGCTCTGTCACCCTCACCCAGAAGTTGTTCCTTCCATATTGATGTGGAACCTCCTGTGTTCCAGCTGACACCTGTTGCCCCTTGTCCTGTCATTGGATACGACTGAGCAGAGCCTGACTCTATTCTCCTGACACCCACCCTTTCCATCTTTATCAACATTAATGGGGTCACCCCTCCGTCTCCTTTTTTCCAAGCTAAAGAGACCCAGCTCCCTCAGCCTTTCCTCATAAGGGAGATGTTCCACTCCCTTCTTCATCTTTGTGGTTCCAGTAAGTTCCTCCAAGACTTCTTCATTGAGGACTAATACATAAAAGATTACAACAGCAAAATATGAATAAAAAACTTAGAAAGTGTCAGGACAATTGTCAAGAAGTAGAGCCAACTGATTTGTTCATCATAAATGCTATTAATTACCAATTTTGTACTTTATTATCTATGTGAATTGCTTGCAAACTAATGCATCATTAGTCATACTTATTTTCCTGTGGCTCACGTGGACTAGTCACTATTTGTTATTTTTAGTGTGTGATTTCTCATCTTATATGGTACTGGTTTTGCTTTCGGATTGGCTCATGCTGTGCTCTACTAAACAGAATAACAAAGAGTAAGAGAAGGATGATTTATGAATGCCTTCCTATGAATTAATTCTAGGCAAATAATTAATCATGCTAACTTCAAAAAGATATGCAGAATTCCCAGGCTTTTTTTGATGGTTGGTTTCAATCTGTTTAATCAGGAACAATGGGCAATAATGGCTCACATGAACCAATTAACTCCTTGCTGTGTATTAGTGAGGATATTTGTATATGATGATCTACATTATCTGACCAGCTGTTCCTACTCTGTTCATATGTGATCACAATGGCTCCCATAATCACCTATGCAGTATCAGTTACTTGGTTTGTAAAAACTGCAAAGAAGTTTGGTATAATAATAGAAAGTGCTCATTACAACTCGCTGACAGCTGGAACTGCTTGATAAATAAAGCAAAGATATTCCAAGTTAAGAAAATATTCCAAACATTAGCAGTTTTTCCAGAAATGATTACCATAAAATCACCGTGGACTCATGCTCATCAGTCACACTAGAGGAGACAGGAAAACGATTTGAGTGATTAAGTAAAAACAGTTGTCCTTTCCATTCACGGGATGAGTTGCAGATAGAATCATGGAATCAGCATGGCTGGAAAGGACCTCCAGGATCATCAAGTCCAGCCCTCATCTAAACATCTCCTTAAACCCTAGACTACGGTCTCAAGAGCTCAGTTTCTAAACAACTTCAGGGAGCACCTTTTTAAACAGCACCTTCCTGGGCAGCCTGTTCCAGCGCCCAAACACTCTCTCAGGGAAGAGCTTCTTCCTAGGATCCAATCTAAATCTCCTGTAATGCAATTTGAGTCAATTTCATCTCTTCCTATCATTAGTAATTTGGAAGAAGAGACCAGCACCAGCCTTAATGACTCTCAGATTCTGTGATTAACAGCAGTTAGACATATTTTTTACTGTCAAATGCGAAAAGCTTCATTTCATGAAATGGCAGGGGGATTGATTGGACTGAATGATCTTTCAAAGCCCCTTCTAATCCCTTATGTTCTGTGATACTGTGAGATGGCATTCACAATTGTTTCACAGAACCTTCTGTTAATGTCTGTATTTTAAAGAAAGAAGTTCCTGGTAACCTTGTAGTTTTGTTTTCCATCTCTTGTCAAGACCATTATAATGAAGCAGTGATGAAATTGTACCTGAGCTGAAAGAAATACAGAATCACAGAATCATCGTGGATCAAAAGGACCTCCAGGATTATCAAGTCCAGCCAATAAGAAACACCTTTTTCAAGATAATACAGGAGCAACAACTCATTTGACCAAATGTGAGTTATTCACTCTACATGTTCATTAGAGTCAATAGAGAGAAAGAGGCATTTCCAGTAGGCACTCAATCTCCTTTTATATTAGATGTGTAAAATAGATCAAATGGATAGTACTCTTAAAATTGACTACAAAGGAACCTGTGACTATACTGAGATGTAAATGAATCATAACGCAGTTCCTGACTCGTGATTAGAAGCCATTACAGTAGATGTGAGCAGAATCCATAGTAGTTTCAAAAGGAATTTCAAATACTGATTGCTTTTTTATCCGTAACTTTAAAACAGAAATGTTAATTCTCAGAAAAAAAAAAAAGATTGGTGCTTAACCAACCTGATAGCCTTTTATGAGGGCATAACCAAGTGGATAGATAATGGCAAAGTGGTGGATGTTGTCTATCTTGACTTCAGTAAGTCATTTGATACAGTCTCATACAACAACCTCGCAGCCAAAGTGAATGATAGGGTAGTGAGGTGGATGGTGAACTGGCTGCAGGACAGAAGCCAGAGAGTAAGTGGTCAATGGGATAGAGTCTAGTTGAAGGCCTGTATCTAGTGGAGTCCCCCAAGGGTTGGTACTGGGACCAGTCCTATTAAATCTATTAATTAATGACTTGGATGCGGGATTAGGGTGCACTGCTAGCAAGTTTGGTGATGACACAAAGCTGGGTGGTGTCACCGACACCCCAGCAGTCTGTGCTGCCATTCAGCAAGACCTGGACAG
>JAOXOE010028479.1:0-16086 GCA_028565055.1 Phoeniculus purpureus | reverse complement strand
GTGAGAGCCTGGAATGGGTTTCCCAGGGAGGTGGTTGAGGCGTCGTCCCTGGAGGTGTTTAAGGCCAGGCTGGATGAGGCTCTGGCCATCCTTATTTAGGGTGGGATGTCCCTGCCCATGGCAGGGGGATTGGACTAGATGATCTTTAGAGGTCCCTTCCAATTGCTAATGATTCAATGAATGACATGGCCTGACTGCTCCATCATGGGTCACCACCTCTTCTTCATTTTGAATTTGTCACTGGGTGAGCATGAGATGTACCTGAGGGGGCTGTCTCCTTTTTATAAACACTGTTCTACTAGTGGCTTCTCAGCCCTTTGATGATGCTCAATGCCTATACTGTGGACACAAGGAGCTCTGCAGGTGGGCATGCTGATGCTGGATCTGGGTGGCAAGTCCCACCCTCCAGCTTCTGGTCCAGAGTTGGACCAGGGTTGTTGGACTAGCTAGGCTCTGCTCAAGGTCAAAGGGCTTTAGTGAGTGCTGGGTGGATCCTGGTGCTGGAGAAGCTTTGTGTAGGGCTGCAGGATGCTGAGCAAGTTCAGTTGAGGGGTGGTAAAGTCAGCACTGTGCCCTGCCATCAGTGGGTGAATCTTCACAGCCTGCTTTAGGTGTGTTTTTGAGCTGTTTTTTTTCTCATCTTTGTGGCCTGCTCTGGACTCACTCCAACAGTTCCATGTCCTTGTGATGATGGGGACACCAGAACTTGATGCAGGATTTCACAAAATATTTGCTAAAAACTTTCCAGTATTTCACTGGGGATGAGGTTGTGAGGAGAGGCCAGGGCAATGCAGCCTACTTGAGGTTAAAATGAAAAGCGATGCTTTATTTCTAAGGAAACTGATAGGTGGAACTTAACCTCCAGCTTAATAGGCAAGTGTGCAGGCAACCAAGCTCAGTATGTCCCATACAGTGTCTCCTGCAGTTTTTTTCCTGTCTTTCCTAATGAGGGATGTGGCCTTGGCAGAAATTCCTGGCTCAAGATGACATCTCTGTTGTTGGCAAATTCCGGGGGCTGTCTGAGCACCGTCTTTCTGAGGGGAGGTGGCCTGGTCTGTGGACGAGCTCTTAGCCTTCTTCCATGTGCTCCTCTGGATTGAGCCCTGGATTCAGTGGGATGGGCAGCCCTGGACTGCCCTGATGTAGAAGCCCCATAGGCAGGAGCAGATGAGGGAGTAGATGCTGGGGCTCAGGCTGATGTAGGTTCCCCGGGCTCGCTCTCTTTTTGTTCAGGTAGGTCCTGTGTTCTGGGTCCTCTTCTGTTTCAGCCTAGGAGATGATACCTGCTTGTTCTTAACTTCCAGGCTGGCCCCTGCTCTACTCTGGATGTGCTGGTGGATTCTGAGCTTTGGGCAGTGGTGTCCTGGGAATGGCTGCTGGGTTTCCTTGTTTGAGAACTACCTGAGGCATTTCGCTGTGCATCCATCCTGATAGGAATTCAGGTGTGGTATCCTCTGTGGGTAGCAGTTCTTGCAGTTCCTTCTATTGAAGCTGTAGACTGGAGGATGATTCCCTCAGAGGAGAGAATTGACCCACCTAACCACAATTGCTGCTAGAAGGTCATTTTCTCCCCTGTTCCCCATTTATGTTCATTATTTGACCATTAACATTATTTTATGTGGTAAATGGGAAGATTTTCCAATGTGAGATAGTGCTTAGGAGGAATTCTCTCATCTGTGCAGCCTATGGGAAAGCTGCCACGCACTATGGTGGGAATGAGAAGCCAAAGACAAAGTCCTCTCAGAGTCTTCTTGCCCCGTTACCAATGTTCTTCCTGCATCAGCTCTGACTGGGTCCCTGGTTTGTGTCCATTCCCCTATGTTTGGATATGGAGTTTGCATCAGAAAAAGCTGCCAAGAGTGTATCTCCTTCCCCTGCTGATGGTGGGGCTTCATGCCCAGACATTCCTCCATGGGAGCTGGGGGAGAAAAGTCTTTTTTTCAGGGCATCCATGGTTAGGGAGAGATGGCCTTTGAGGAGATGATTGCCCAGAGAAGACATGCAGCAGGGCCCTCTGCTGAGAGCTGGGGTTTGAAAAGAGCCAGATGAGCACTGAGGATCTGCTGGCTGTAAGAAGGGGTGTTCCCAGAAGGAAGCCGGTGAGACAGATAGCCATGAAGGGAAGCAGTGGGAGCTGATGTCTTCCATCTGCTTGCAGGCTGAGGCTGGTAGACAGATGCCCCATCTTGTGACCCTGTTCATCGACCACATTGCTGAGGGAGTGAGGTAGTGACTTTGGAGGCTGGGGTGAAGAGGAGATGGCCAAACCCCCTGCCAAACCAGGGGCACTGCAGCCAGGGGCCAGACTTTGGTCACTTGGCAGGGGTGAGGGCAGCAAGCTGCACATCCCAGAGCTGGAGGCTAGGTGGCAATGTGGGTGTTATGGTGTGGCTGGCAGCTTGCTGGCACGGGGCCCCCACACCACTCCAAGGGCCCCTGAGCCTGACTGACGTGCTGGAGCTGAAATCTCCCTCTGTCAGCACCTTCCCCAGCCACTGGCCCCCAGCAGAGCAGCAGAGCTGTAGCCAGGGACGAGGAGGAAGTTGAGAACTGAGCCTGGCCTGGTCCTTGAGGGAAAGACTTGGGAGCCCTGGACAGGGCTGAGCTCATCTCTGTCCTGGAGGGGTGTTAAGTGGCCAGGAGTGGCAGGGTCACATCTAACCCCCATCTCATGTTGGCAAGGGTGAGCTGGGCTGGGGAGATCAATGGGAAGAGCAGCACTGTGACTCCCATAGGGCTGTCAGCTGCTCATGGTGGACAAAGCAGGGACATGATGAGCTGCCCAGCAGCGGAATGCTGGCTTCTGGATAGCAGTGGCTGTGGCTTGTGGATAGCAGGGGCTGGTGTGGGCAGCAGGAAGGAACTGCTTGGCTGTCTTGGGAAGCCTGGACCTGGGTCACTCTCCTGATGCAAAACACCACCTCAAATGCTTTGGAACCTCCTGCTGGGGAAGTCTGCCTTGAGGCAAATCCCCTCTCCTGAGGGAGAAGCTTGCCAAGCCTTGGGCAGTGAGTGGGGTGTGCAGGCTGAGCATCATTTTCTACCTGGCCCTGAAGGGGCAGCGGAAAAAAGACCTTGCCAAGCCCTTCTGCTGAAGCAAATGAAGGTTGTAGCCATCTGTTTCTCTTCTGGGTGTGCCTGTGCCATTTAGGATCTACATGACCCAGGGAGAGCAAAGAGGACCTGTCAACAGCTGGTTTCAGAGCCTCCTGCAGCTACTGTTCCAAGACAGATAGACAAGGGCAAGCGAGAGCATCTCTCAGGGAGATTGGTATGGGCTGAGCACTTGTACTTGTAAATCTAGAGGGACTGGAAAGGGCAATGAGCTGGTAGTGAGATGGGGAGGCTGGAGATGGCTCGGCTGCCGGGGGAGCGCCCCAAGGTTGAAGCTTGTGTGGTTGCTGCCTGAAGAATGTTCCTGTGAGTGTGTTAGCACTACTGCAGCCTTGTCAGCTCGTTTGCTGGGTAGTTTCTGCTGTTGTCCGGCTAGAAATGGGGCAGTGAATGATTGTCTATTCTTAGTGCTGGTGTGGTGGAGCCTCAAGTGAGCCAGTGCATGCCAGGCTGGTCAGCTTATCTCAGAGGCTGTCAGGAGCAGAGGAGGGGAGTTTCACAAGGCCTGTCACAGATACACCCTCTAACAAGAAAACAGAACTGAGAAGCGCAGCAGAGTCTATCCTGGGAGAAGGAAGATTAACGAGGACACGTGACAGAAGGATAAAAAGGATGTGGAGACAGCACATCAGGCACATCCGCTGCCCCTCTCTGAGAGCGCAGTAGACTTTCAATCAAACAGGCTGTTGGAGGAAGTACAGTGAGCTTTTCTTCATTTTTCCCTTCACCCAAAGCACAAGCATTCAAGGCACTGGGAAGCTTCACCGCTTAGCACAGCTCAGAATGAACACAGACACTCACCTCTGTGCCTGCCAGAGCGAGTGTGTGCGTGTGAGCAGGACACATGCCCTCCCTGACAGGCTGGGCAGTGATGCGTCCAGTTCTTGTGGCTTAGACACAGGAGACAGGCTGTCACTTGGGCGTCTGAAATATGAGCTGGCTTTGAAAATGTCTGAAGGCTGTAAACTCCATGAACCTATTGTGGTTCTTTAAAAATAAACATGGAAGATCCAAGATACCACATGGACTAGGGCAGAGCCAGTGAATCATATCCAAGGTCATTTGGTATAAGATAGTACACCTGACCTTTCTTGCTCCAGCTCAAGTGAGCTGCTCTTCATAGCTGTCGCCTTGTAATACTCAGATGTGGAGTGGAAGGGGGCACTGGTGAGTCCTCCCAAAGGCCAAGGCCAGGGCACTGTGGTTCCACAGGTCCTCTGCTACTGGGATGAGCTATGCTGGAGTCCCAGCCTGTTGAAACACTGCAGCTCTGGGGAGGACTTGGGGACCGTCATGTCCTGGGTACTGGAGTGCTTCCAAGGAGTAACCTACAGCAGCTGCACCCCAGGCTGCCTGTGGAATGTGGAAAGGAGGTGAAGCTGCATTTAGAGGCCACCAGCTGCTCTTTCAGCTAGAATCTGCTGGGGCAGGGCAAGAAGAAGGAATGATCCACCCTAAGGACAACTCAGTTGGGGGAATAAAACCAAGGGTCCTTGGCCTTCCTAATGCTTGAGTTTGCTGCTTTGACTCTCTCAATGTGGATGCTGGATGGCTTTCATCTGTTGAGAGCTGAAATCTCTCAGGTCTGGTAATGTCACTCTGGGAAAACCACCCCTGGCCAAAGGGAGCCATCATGGAGTTCACAACCACAGCCATGTGGCCGAGACGGACTCAAACATCCTCTTCCAATGGACCCCAGTTGTGACCATCACATCCCAGTGTATTCTCCCGCATTAGAGGCATCTCTTAGGATTAAAGGATTTGTTGTTCTGACTTATGAGACTGGAGGCCGACTCCAGAGGAGGTAAAACTAAACTTCCAATCCCTGAAGGGGCCTGTCAGAAGGCTGGAGAAGACTGTTCACAAGGGGAGGGAGCGATAGGATGAGGGGTCATGGTTTGAAGCTGGAAAAGGGCAGATTGAGGCTGGACATAAGGACAAAGCTCCTGGATTCCTGGAACAGGCTGTCTAGAGAAGTGATAGACGCCCCATCCCTGGAGCCATTCCAGGTCAGGCTGAATGGGGCTCTGGGTAATCTGTTCAAGAGAGAGATGGATGGCCTTGCTCGTGGTCTAGATGGCCTTTGGAGGTCATATCCAACCCAATACATTCTTTGATTCCTCTTATTTCTGGAGCAATGGTACAGGGATTGGAATTCATGGAGGTCCCTTCTCAGCTCTGAAATGAGAAATGTTTTGTGGCTTGGGAGAGCAGCAGTGGAGCACTAGGGGTGGTGCGTACTCTGCTGGGGATCATATTCCACCTTCTGCATCTGGGGCGTAGGAAGAGCTCTGATATCGTTCCTCTAAGCCTAGTCGTGCTTACCCAAGCTGGTCCAAGCTGTCTGGGATGCACAGCAGCCTTGGGAAGGTGGTACCCATCTGCAGTGCAGCAGAGGCTGTTACTCGTGCTTCATGAGCTTTGGCGTTTTTGCATTGCTGCATGTCTGGAGCGCACAAAAAGGTTTTGTGCTGTCCAGCTTTGCTTCCAACTGTGTCTACACTGCTCTTCAGAACAAGGCCTGAGATCCCCCATATGTGTCTGGAGAGTGGTGGGAAAGGCCTCAGGTCATTGATGATACAAAACTCATTGCTTGGAGGGGTAGGTAAAGTGAGGAGAGGAGGTGATAGGATGATTGATGTTATCTTTTCCCTCATTTCCTGATGCTCAGGTCCTGGCTCTTCTCCAGGAGGCCCCAGAGAGCTCTAGGAAGACTCAGATCTTCATTTCATGATACTAACAGCAGTAATAGCTGGTTTAACTGGCTTCACAAGTCTACCCTTGATGTGCCTCTGTTCTGCCTTGTGGAGGAGCAAAGGGTCCCCAGGAGACCTCACCTACAGCAGGGTGAGTTGAGGACATGGGGACCTCCAGGGCATCAAGCCTAGACTCTTGGAGGCAGTTGCTTCCTGAATGGTTGGCAGTTTGGGCACTGAGGCAGCAGGGCAAGGGAAACAAGGCTGGCCTTCTGCCTCCTGCTAGGCTCCAAACACCTATTGGGTTCCATCCTTCCCCTGCTCCCAGGCTTCCTTCACTGCTGCGGTCTCCACTCAATGTACTCCCAGTGCCAGTGATGCTTGCGGGCACAAAGCTTTGCCAGTGCAGACTGGTGGCTGACAGGTGACCTGTTTCTGTAGAAAGTTGAGAAAACATGAAGACTTCTAGGAATGGGAAAATTGAGAGTTAATGGGTTGTTCCATGCAAATTTGGGGCTGCCTGAGGTTGGGCTGAGCTCCCTCCTGTAACCTCTGGCTCCTTTTGTGTGGCAAGTTGAAGGATGGGGAAGAGCCGTAAGAGATCCTTGCTAGATGGCATCATGCAGGTAGGAGAGGGGCTGTAGGAAGAGATGTTGAAAGTACATAACCTGGGAAGCATATAGCCATGGTTTTAGGGCAGGTGTAGGCTGTTTTGGCACTGGTGAGGACCAGATGCTGCTGAGAAACAGAGGGAATGCCGTCTCAAGAGACTTGGCAGTTGATGGGTGAGCTCTGTGTTTCTTGTGCTTCAAGAACTAGACTTTTATTGATGGAGAGGATAGAATCACAGAATCACAGGAGGTATTGGGATGGAAGGGACCTCCAAAGGTCATCTAGTCCAACCCCTCTACAACAAGCAGGGACAGCTCTCTCTAGAACAGATTGCCCAGAGCCCCATCCAGCCTGACCTGGAATGGTTCCAGGGAGGCCTCCACCACGTCTCTAGGCAGCCTGTTCCAGGGATCCACCACCCTCAGATTCAAGAGCTTTTTCCTCATGTCCAGCCTCAATCTCCCCTTTTCCAACTTCAAACCATGACCTCTCCTCATTCTCTGCCCTTGTGAACAGTCTTCCCCAGCCTTCTGACAGGCCCCTGTCAGGTATTGGAAGGTCACTATAAGGTCTCCTTGGAGTCTTCTCTTCAGGTTAAACAACCCCAACTTTCTCAGCCTGTCTTCATCAGAGAGGGGCTCCAGCCGTGTAAGCATTTTCGTGGCCTCCTTGTTCTTGTGTTGAGGGCTCCAGAACTAGACACAGGGCTCCAGGTGAAGTAGAATCCACTCCCTCGATCTGCTGGCCATCTGCTGGCAGATCCCACCTGAATTCTGTCGTAACTCTGCTTTTTCCTACGTGGGCTCTGTGGAGTGTTAGCCCCACGTAGGGCTGTTTATCTTGTCTAGGGGTTATAGTTATGTTGTTTGTGGTAGGGATGTTACTGTGATGCTTTAAACTGTCCTGTGCAGAACGGGACTAAGGATTTGCCTGGTCTCTGGTGAATGTCTGAAGTTCAGGCATGCTAAGAGAGGTAGAGGTCAAACTCTGGTTGCATTTAGAGCTCCACCATCTGCCACTTTGTTATGTGGTGGTGGCTGGATTTCAGCAAATGAGTGAAGCCTGGGGTTTGCCTTTCTTTATCCGTCTCTTTGCCCGGCCCTTCCTCTGGCTGTTGTCTTGTGCCCATCTCATTTAGCGATGAACACACTCAAACCAGGCTCAGGCACTGGTGGGACGGGAGCCTGTAAGATTAATCAGTCCTTCCTAATTATTCCTCTTACCCCTGCTGTGCCTCAAGCCCATGCCATTCTCTCCCTTTCCAAATCAGCTGTATCTAAGGGACCTCTCAGGCAAATAAGCCAGGTCTCAAGGGTCACAAGCCCTCACCTGGAGATGCACTGAATTCAAGACCAGCTCAGGAAGTGGGTACAATGTAGAGTACATTAAAGCCCATGCTTTAACCATAGACTTTCTGGTCCCAGGGTAGGCAGAGGGAGGGCTGGGAGAGTGGTTAGGGACATATTAGAATGAAGGCTAGACTTGATGATCCTGGAGAGGTCCTTTCCAGCCATGATGACTCTATGACTTTGTGACCCCGCTGCTGGCGCACCAAGGCTCCCAGGGCTTCGCTGACTCTGTTTCACACACTCCTGACTGGGCAAGTGGGGTGGGTAACTTAGCTGGGACCCCCAATTTTCTGAGCATGAGTTTGTTGGTCCAGATCTGCAAGATCAAGAGCTTACCTGGGAGTGTAATCTAGCACTGCCTTGCTGACGACACAGCCCCCAGCCCAGGCTCTGCCTCTAAGCTCTATTCACTGGCCCATCAGTCTGATTAGGAGCTGCTTTCTGTGTCCAGGTATTTGAATGGGATCAGGGTTGACTTTCTACTAAATACCATCCTGGCTTGGGTGCTGGCCACATCAGTGCTGAGCTCTGGTGATGCTGTACAGCCTGTGGCTCTGCACTGAGCCCTCAAAACCACATTGAGAGCCCCTGGTGCCACACAGAAGGGTTAACAGTCCAGTGGCTCCCTCTCTGCTCCAGGGAGCTTTGTTCATTGGAGTATTAAATTCCACAGCTGTAAATAATCTGCATGAGGAGAGATTACCAAGGCCTTGGGAAGAAGCAGCTTTTATTAATAAGATGAGTTCTCCCTGCGAAGTATCACGTAGTCGCTCTCTACTTTTTCCTGACTGCTGTTGCTGAGGACTGCTGGTGGAGAAGGGGCAAAGAAGGGCAACCTGGTCTGGAGAACAGGTCTGATGGGCTGAGACTGAGGAAGCTGGGGCTGTTGAGCCTGGAGAAGAGGCTGAGGGGAGCCCTCATTGCTCTCTACAACTACCTGAAGGGAGGTTGGAGGTGGGGGTTAGCCTCTTCTCCCTCAGAACCAGCAGTAGGATGAGATGAAATGGAGTCAGGATGTGCCAGGTGAGGTTCAGATTGGATCTTAGGGAAGACTTCTTCCCAGAAAGAGTAGGGAGGCCCTGGAACAGGTTGCCCAGGGAGAGGGATGGAGGCACCGACCCCAGAGGGGTTCAACAACTGGGCAGCTAGAGTGTTTCAGGTGATGGGTTAGTGGTTGAGGGTTGTAGGGCAAATGGTTGGACTTGATGATCTTGAAGGTCTTTTCCATCCTTGACAATTCCATGATTCTAAAATGCTCCCTACACTGCCTGCGATACAAGTGTGGTTTTTTGAGGCTGGGTGGAGAGGTGACAGGACACATCCTTGCTGGGACAGGAGTGTTGTGCTGCTCACCATCACGGAATCACATTGGAAGGGACCTCGAAAGATCTTCTAGTTCAATTCCCCTGAGCTGGAGACTGCTCCACTCCTGACTGTGGCTGGTGTATGGCTGAAGGCAGGCATGGCATGGAGGGTCTGGCCAGTGCTTCCCACAATTGTCCTGGGAGCAGAAAATGGGCCTGGAGAGTGCTTGAAAGGAAAAACAATCCTGGTGATGTAGAGCCATGTTTGGTGTCTGGGAGCTTTTCTCCAGAGCATCCTGGGAATATTGGTGAAGGTGGGAGGGTGGACTACCTAAGTGGACTAGGCTCTAGCCAAGGGATAGCCTGAGAAAGGCTGTTTAGGATGGACACCAGGCCTTGACCCTTTCTCCAGTCTCCCAGTCTCTGGGAATCCTGCACTTCTACATGAGGAAAACCCCTCTTGCCTAATCCACCTCAATGTCCATCACAATTAATTTTTGGTCTTCTTAGTGTGGTCCTGGTAGAGAGTGACCAGCTTTATTACCCAAGCTAAGAGCACAGAGGGACTTTGCAGCTCACAGGGAGGACATCAAACCTAATGGGCATTCCCACCTCCAGGAGGTGACTGTGGCTGAGAGACTCCCCACCATGCTGCAATAACCCCTCTGGTGCATGGCCCTCCTGAGCTTTTAGCTTGCTTTTCTGGTAGAGATGGAGGGCCATGTACCCCCCACACATCCATAAGTAGTACACAGACACCCTTCTCCTCTGAAGAGCAATTGATAAGAAGGAGCTGCAGAACCTTTGAATCTGTGGGAGGGAGCTCCCCAGTTTGCACTGGGCTTTCAGGTCACAGTAAGCTTTGCCGGGAACACCAGCCCCATGGTGAGGCTGCTGGGAAGTGAGCACCAACACCTCTTTCCTTACAAAACTGTTGAGTCTGTTGGGCAGAGCAGGGGCACCTTCCCCCCACATCACTCCTCCAGCTCACTCCTCCTTCCCTTATCCCCAAGAAGCCTGTGCCCTTCTGACTGGAGTACGTCTTTTGGTTCCTCTGCGGTGGACCATCTGAACATCTCTGGTTGTCCCTACTGAGCCAAGAGACTTTGCAAAATCAGCTCTGAGCAATGAGAATTGCTGGAGTGTTTAAACTTTTGCAGCAATGTGTGGCATTGTCAGAGGACATGCACTATACAGGGCCAGCCTGATCCTCACTTCTCCACAGGTGGGCACAGCACATGGGCCTCCCACGGGTGGGTGGGATGCAGGTGACTGGGTTTTACTCCTGCACAGCCCCTGCAAAGACTCCGACTTCTGTGCTTTGGTAAGTCAGAGTTCAGCTTCTTGGCAAAGGGTGAGCAAAGCCATAGAAGGATGGGGGAAAGGCTCTGCTGTGTGATGATTCTCCAAGGAGTTCAAAACCCATATGGAAGCTCTTAAGGGGCTCTTGTTTGCTGAGGCATTACTGTAGCTGTTCTGGTTGTCACAGGCTGCCCACGGAGGACGTGTGCACTCATGTGAGCTTGGGGCATCAGCTCACAGTAAACTGACATCCTTTCCCTCCTGGACATGTGGGACCGAACCCTCAGGTGTTTCATCTTGGTGTGGCAGAGGGCTGAGCTTAGAATCATAGACTCATAGAATGGACTGGATTGGAAGGGACCGCCAAAGGTCATCTAGCCCAGCCCCCCTGTAGTGAGCAGGAACATCCTCAACTAGATCAGGTTGCCCAGAGCCTTCACCAGCCTCCCCTTGAGTATCTCCAGGGATGGGGCCTCAACTCCCTCCCTGGGCAATCTGTTCCAGTGTTCAATCCCCCTCCTGCTAAAGAACTTCCTCCTAACAGCCCATTTCAATCTGCCCTTCTCTAATGTGAAGCCATTGCCCCTCGTCCTATCACTCCAGGCCTTAATAACAGTCTCTCTGCAGCCTTCTTGTAGCCCCCTTCAGGTGCTGGGAGGTCGCTATCATGTACCCCTGGAGCCTTCTCTTCTCCAGGCTGGACAACCTCAGCTTCTTCAGCCTGTCCTCGTTGCGCTTCTCCCTGCTCCCTTTAGCCCTACTCTGCTCAGATTCCGTGTGGGGTGGCCCTGCGCTCCCCCCAGCTCGGACCCCCAGCCCCCGTGTGGGGCGGTGCAAGGCGGGCGGCGGCCACACGGTGTCAGGCGGGTCCCGGACATCCCGCGCAGTGCCGGGTGCGGGACCGCTCGGGGGAGCAGCCCAGCACCTCGGGGCTGGGGAGGCAGCCTTGCAGCTCTGCGAAGAATGGGCTGGGTTTGCCAGAACCGACACCCCTGAGCGCCTGCCCATAGGGAGAGGTGGCTGCTGCTCCTCGCCCTATGGCACGAAGGGAGGGAGGGCGGGCCATTCTCGGGTGCTGTGTGGGTTTGCCCAGTCTTTTACAGATGGGGAGGAGAGGGGATGGTGTCCTGCCTGGAGCAGCCCAGGTGAGATGAGTTGTGCTGGGACTCAGCCTCTGGCTGTGCGATGCGGAGGATGCCGGCCCTGCAAGCCAAACAAAGGGACGGGGGTAGCGAGAGCAGCTCTCGAAAGCTTTGAGTGCTGGGAACAGAGCTGAGCTGCCTGGGGAAGGGGCGTGGGGAGAGGCCAAGCTTAAGGGGGTGTTGGGTCCCCTGAAGGAGAAGAGGATCAAGAGTTCACGCTGCTGAGTGCCCGATAGTAACGGGGCGGGCAGGAGATGATCCTTGCTTCAAATCCTGTTGTGCCGATCCCGGCTCTCTGCTTTGTGCCTGCACTCGGTGTGTGTGTGTGAGCCCATTTTTCCTGCTGCATTTTTGTGGCGGAGGCAGGGGAGCCGGTGCAGAGAGAGGGCAGGCTTGGGAGGATGCATCAGAGAGTGACGTGTGATGCTGGAGTAAGCAGTAGCCCAGCCTTGCTCAGGTGCAGGTCTCCGTGCTGCGTCTCACGTACAGAGACGCTGTCTATCCTCCAGCTATTTACCGCCAGCTCATCTTGCAAACACTGCACTCACAAGATTTTTTTTCCCTCCTTCTTCTCCCTCCCTCCCTCCCTCCTTCCCTCTCTCCCTCATCTCTGTAGAGATGCTCAGACAGTGCTCCCCATTCAGCTTCAAGCACGAGGTCTCCCACCTGCGCATGTACTGCACACACTGACTGCCTGCAAGGCCAGTCCAAATTCACACCCTTCCTTTTTCCTGCTCCTGTGGGGCTTTGGTCCTGGCTGGGGGGAGCTCCAGTGAACAAAGCAGGGTGCTGATGTGAGGTGAGATGCTGAAAGAGAGGCTTAGCCAAGGAGCCTGCTGCTCCTGCTTGCCCACCCGTGAGCCTGGAGCTCTGGCCCTGGCCATTCGCTTACTTCCAGCTGGAGTGTGGGGTTGCCATCTTTGCTGCCCAGGGATAATCACAGAATTACAGAACATTAGGGATTGGAAAGGACCTCGAAAGATCATCTAGTCCAGTCCCCCTGCCACAGCAGGATCACCTAGACCAAGTCATACAGGGACATATCGAGGTGGATTTTAAATGTCTCCAGAGAAGGAGACTCCACAACACCCCTGGGCAGCCTGTTCCAGTGCTCTGTCACCCTCACCATGGAGAAGTTCTTTCTCATGTTGATGTGGAACCTCCAATGTTGCAGCTCACACCCATTGCCCTTTGTCCTACCATTAGATGTCACTGAGCAGAGCCTGGCTCCATCCTCCTGACACCCGCTCTTCCCATATTTATAAACATTAATGAGGTCACCCCTCAGTCTCCTTTTCTCCAAGCTAAAGAGACCCAGCTCCAGTTTCTTCTCACTTGCCTCTACTCTGATCAAATTTTTAAGTCGCTCATTTTGCTGTTCTACCCCTTTGTCGCACACCCACTTCTTTAGGGTCTAGATTACTAAAGTTGTGAAACTGGTCCTATATTTAGAATTATGATTTAAGCTGCTTTTATGGCATGCAGTTGTTGTGCACTGAGGAAGCACCAGTTTGGTTTTTTATAACACTTCAGCAGCATTATCTCTGAAGGGTATTAAAATATGCACTTGGCTACAGTTACGATGCTTAATTGAACTTTTATTAGTTTTTTTTAATGTAACATCGTAAAGCGCCGTTCCACAGTAAGAAATAATGTACAAGTGGTAGATTATGTAAATGAAGCAGAAAATCCTATAGTTTAGTTCCTATGAAGTATAAAAATTAGATGAAAAATGTGGTTTTGAATGCAGTTATAATTAAAATTGTATATTGTAGTCTAAGCTACACCATACTCTGTGTACACCAGCATTTGCTCTGAGTTCCAAGGAGATTGTGTTGCAGTAGATGCTGATAAATTACTGAAGGAAGTAAGGCTTTTATTGATTCACTTTGTTTGATTCTCTTGCGTTTCTTTTTACTGCTTGAGTTTACATTTTTGCAATTATATGCTGAACTGGAGTAAATTAAATTCAGAAAAGGCAGCAAGTGATAAAGGTGGCAGAGATGCACTGCAATGGCATAGAGCTACACAGGATGATAGAAACATACATGCGCACAGAAGCATTTTACCTGGGTGGTGGTACCACCAGTCTTAATTGCTCAACAGCCCAGAAATTGTGGAAGACTGCTTCTGGAAGGGGAGTTATTAAGCTGCCCAAAGCCGTCTCACCTCATGCTGAGATCCCACGCAACGTAAGTGCTATCTTTCCTGCTGGTGTTCGGCAAGCTCCCAGACAAAGTGGTGGCAAGGCAAGTAAGAGGAATTCTGGACAGTAGCGGATTGTTTGATAGATCTCATCCTAGATTCAGCCTCAGCCGTGGTACTGAGGCTGCCCTTGTCAAAGTCATAAACAGTTTGAATACCGCTGCTGAAAAGGAAGCCTGGCCTTGTTTGTACTATCAGATCTAGCCATCAGGGGGTTATTCTGTAAAAGGCTGGGTTCTGTTTCAGTGCCTAGGTGACTGGCTAGTGTTGACTGAGAATGCGTTGAAATGGTTCCAGCAGTACTTGATTGCTTTCCCCAATCAACATAGTAGGGTAAATTCTCCTCAAGAGCAGCCAGTTTCACATAATGACACTTGATCCCAAGGATCTGGCTTAGTTGGCACCGATGCTTTCTGCTTTTTCTCTTACTTTTCAGAGAGATGTATGAGATGCATTAGAGTATGTATTATAACTTCTTTTTGGCTTCACTGAAGAGAACTATATTCTGAAAAGTACCAACAATCAGATATTCCAAAACAAGATACTTCCTTGTGCAGTTGAGTCTACTAACATAGGTAAAGCACTTGCTTGTACCTGTTTCTTTGGATTCAGGCTCCTATTTCATTTCATTTTTTTAAAAGAAGCCTAAATTCTGTTTGTGGATCTGGAGTGACAGTGCCGACGCCAACAGATACATACCATTGTACATAACTTAAGAGGAGAATCCAGCTCAGTTGTCTGAGAACCAGAGGTCACTTAACAACTTTCCGTGGGATTTCAGTTTACATTCATGATCAAGAAGCCTAACAAAGAGACTCCAGTGCTTCCTCTGCACCTCACATCCACTTCACTTTAGCCAGTAGTCTGGAACCATTTTAATCCTGTACATATTTTCTCTATTCTCTGATTTCTTAGTCTGTAGCAAGTCTATGATCTGTAGAGGGACTGCAAACCCTAGACCAAAGACCTGAAACGAGGTTAAGCCACAGATCTTTCTGAGTCTTATCAGTGGGAAAACAGATGTGCTTGGCCTCAAGATGCCTCATCAATAATACAGTGCCTGAAATTAGCATCCAAGGAAAGTACCTGCAAATTCTCCAGACTGAAATTAGCACCAGTGTAACTGCATAGGCCAAGCTGCAGAGGAAATCTGGAGAAACCTTCACATTTGTAATGTATACGAGTTCTCAGTCGCTATAAACTAAGGCTTTATAAAATCAGAGTATGATTAGCAATCTTTTGTGACATTCATAGATATGAAATGTGCCATATGCAGAAAAGCTCTCCAGAGTAATTACTTTGTGCACTAGTTTTCTCATCTCTCTTCTTTGTGTCCATGAGCTGAGATGATCTTCAAGTCGTCTATGGAAGAGGGGCTTTTTTTCAGTTTGGGGGGTTTTTTAACATCACGACATAATTTAAACTAATATCATAGAACCATAGAATCATAGAGTACTGGATTTTATAAGACAAATAATGTTTATGTGCAGTAGGAACCTAAAGAAAAATCATAGAATCATTAGGGATTGGAAGGGACCTCGAAAGATCATCTAGTCCAATCCCCCTGCCACAGCAGGATCACCAAATTCCCCCCAAAATTCCCACCAAAATTTTTAGTTAGTAAAAACTGATTACTTCAGTTTTTGCACATTCCTTTATGGTAAACCACCCCACAGCAGGGTCCTCAAAGCAGGCTTCTTGGCTCAGGAATGTGCGTGCCTCATGCTAATACTCTCATTGCCAATCATAACTTGGGAGAGTAAATCCTGCTGCAAGTTGAAAACCATTTACAATTAACTTATAAGTAGGCCATAATGACATTGTGTTGTCTCACTTTGGTTTTACGGCCTCTTACCGTGCTTCAAACAAGAAAATTAGACACACGATGCTGGGGGATACATGGGAAGGAATGCTACCAAGGACATGTTTTAATGACCTGAGTTTGAAAGGATCATGTAAAGGGTTAGAACTTTGATAATTTCAGAGCGATGAGCCCACCGTTTCGTCATTTTGCTCAGCTTTGCTTTGCACTTCATAGCAAGTCCTGTTACCTAGGTCAGTGCACAAGACGAAGAGAGATGGAGCTTAAGGATTCGTTCAGTGGTTCCGAAAGCTCAGCTATTGTTCCGTATCGAGTTAACACTGTTTCAGTGTCTAGTATTTCATAACTGACCAAGACCAAATCCAGATGGTTTGTATTATTAAGATGTTAGCATCTTAACACCTCCCTTACGGAAAAAGGCAGAGGGAGGGGGTCTCTTTAGTTTGGAGGAGTCTGAGAGGTGACCTCATTCATGTCTATAAATATGTGAAGGGTGGGTGTCAGGAGGATGGAGCCAGGCTCTGCTCAGTGGCATCTAGT
>JAOXOE010028478.1:43679-54288 GCA_028565055.1 Phoeniculus purpureus | reverse complement strand
GGGGAGGGACTTTTTAGGGTATCAGGTAGTGACAGGACTAGGGGGAATGGAGCAAAGCTGGAGCTGGGTAGATTTAGGCTGGATATGAGGAGGAAGTTCTTCACGGTGACAGTGGTGAGAGCCTGGAATGGGTTGCCCAGGGAGGTGGTTGGGGCCCTGTCCCTGGAGGTGTTTAAGGCCAGATTGGATGAGGCTCTGGCCAGCCTGATCTAGGGTGTGATGTCCCTGCCCATGGCAGGAGGGTTGGAACTGGGTGATCCTGTGGTCCCTTCCAGCCCTGACTGATTCTATGATTCTATAGTGACTTACGCTGGGGAAGATACTTTCATCGTAAAGCCCGTGTTGAAGGTGCTTAGAACTTCTAGAAAACAATAGGGATGTGTTCCCGTGTGACTTGGTCTGGGTGGTCCTGCTGTGGCAGGGGGATTGGACTAGCTGATCTTTCGAGGTCCCTTCCAGTCCCTAAGGATTCTATGATTCTGTAACTCCTGTGAATCACCAGGTCAAGAGGACGAGGCTTCTTCTCATGCTCACATTTAGTACTGCCAACACTGTGTGCATGTCTTTGGACAAAGCAGCATTCTCTCACTCTCTGGAACAGTGGTATCAAACTTCATAGAAACCCACAAGACTGGCATCTATTTATTTGAGAGAATAATAAACTAATCAGCTTGTGTAACCGATTAAAAACCCCACTTCCCTTAAACATACTTTGAGGTGAAGAATCCTTCAAAATCTGCATGAAGGTTCACAAAGTCTGCAGTCAGCTCCCCTATTCAGTACCTTTTCCAAAACCACCCAACCTATGTGTAGCTGAAAGCCCTACTGTCTGCTTCAGAGCAGCTGTGAGGTCTGGGCAGCACCTGAAGCTGAGGTGGCTCTGAAATGACAGCATGGTTCATTTCAGTGTGCCACAGGCATGTTAAACATGCATGGAAATTCCCTTTAATGTGTATTGCTTCTGGCAAGTTTAAGTTGTTCAGTCAACCAAGGGCTCAACTAGGGAATAAAGACGCAGAAGAATCACAGAATACTAGGGGATGAAACTGAGCCAGTGCACAATCAGGAATAGTCATGTTCAAAACAGCTGAGTCAGCAACTAGAATCCAGGTGACCTCTGGGGCCTGGACCTGACATTACTCATTTTGTACCCAGTACACACCATTAAACACAACCTGTTTCCTCTGCTGGAGGCTCTGGTTAATATTTATCATTGACACAGACCACTGACCTCAAGGTCCCTTCTCAAAACTTGCAGCTGACCTGACAAAAAGCACCTTCAGCTCCTCTGGGCTGCACATTCACTAAGCAATTCACCAAGAAACCATCAAGCAGTGGGTTGCCAGCGTACTTCTCCAGAAGCACTGCAAGCCTACCAGCATGTACACTGATTGCAGCACCAGTTCTGAGCATTTCGCAGTGGCCATAAAGCCACCACTGATCCAACACGCGACTCTCAGTCTGGGCAACGTTTTCTGAAGCAGTATCAGCAGGGCTCTGCTGAACTGTCACAAAACCACAGAATGACTGAGGCTCGAAAAGACCTCAGAGCTCTTCCAGGCTATGACCTGGATCACCACAGCCTAGACCATGGCACTAAAGGCCACATCCAGTCTATCCTTAAACAGGGATGTAAGACTACCACTGCAGTCCGTTCCGATGTCTGATCACCCTTTCCATGAGGAAGGGCTTCCTAATATCCAACCTAACCCTCCCCTGGCAGCTTCAGGCTCTGCACTCTTATCCTGGCACCGGTTGCCTGGGAGAAGAGCCTGACCCTCACCTGACTACGACCTCCCTTGTGGTAGTTATAGAGAGGGAGAAGGTCCCCCCTACATCTTCGCATCTCCAGGCTAAACACCCCCAGTTTCCTCAGCCTCTTCTCATCTGACTTTGCCTCCAGTCCCCTCCCCAGCCTCATTGCTCTCCTCTGCACCTGCTCCAGCACCTCAAGATCTTTCTTGAACAAGGGGCCTCACCAGGGTCAGATTGTCTCACCTGAGCCTCAAGAGTTTGGGAACAAAAGAGCACAACCTTCAGAATAACCATACTAGATATTTTTTAAACAAACCACAGAAATCAGAGTTTATTTTTCACTTTACCTCGCTCATTTTGCCATCCTGTTTGTGAACAAAGCAAAGAGAACCGTGCTACCACCAGAAACTGAGAGCTGGACTTGGCGTCACGCATAGACAGGCAAAACATCTTCTGAGCTCGCTAGAGTCCTCGGGCTCAGGTATGCCTGAAAATTATAAACTACAGAACCTACTGTTTCTGATGAGTCTCCCTGTCCTCCAGCCTTGCACTTTGGCTTGCTTGAAAGTCAAGTGTGCCTTCGGGTCAAGCAAAACATTAATCTCACAGAGCAATTACTAAAAAGGAAAGCTGATTCCTCACACAGGAGGCTTTGCTTGTATGAGCTGTCTTGGAGGAAAACTGCTCTTTTACCTGTTCGTGGAGAGAACTGCTTTACAGGTAGTCTATATAAACAAAATGCAAAGACACCACTTAAGGAAGTAGGAGTTTTCTCAAAGTCTGCACTTCTGCGACGTGAACTTTGTGTCACACCATTTCGCATCTTGTATTCATCACATTTGATTTCCAGACAGAGAATTCATACTGCTATGGATGCCTCTTTTCAAAAAGCATTTCCACATCTATGGTAGGAAACAGCCTTACCAGGGGAGGTTCAGGTTGGATGTCGGGAGGAATTTCTTTCCTGAAAGGGTTGTCAGGCATTGGAACAGCCTGCCCAGGGAGGGGGTTGAGTCACCATCCCTGGAGGTGTTTAAGAGAAGGGAGAGGGTTTAGTGGTGCTGATAGGGCTAGGAAAAGGTTGGACTTCATGATCCTGAAGGTCTTGTCTAGCCAAAACTGTTCTATCATTCCATACTTATGGATTTTACTGCTGGCATTAAGCAGCAATACCAATCGTTTGCTGTTGCAGAAGCCAACACCATTTTGCTCTCAAAGTATAATCCCAAATTACCTATCTCAGCCCCAGGCAGCTATACTATAAGCTTTAGCACAAGTGGTCAAACCAGTGTTACAAACTCTTGGTAGCACCTCGATGAAAAGGTTTCTAGAGTGCTTGCATTTCTGGTGCAAGAAAAATGACAGGTACGCTCCCCGAAACATATGACTGAAGTTCTGCCTTGGCCACCGAGCCAGCACCTACTGCTGGTCTGACTGACAGCAGAGCACTGCCGTGAATAGTTCTGCAGCTACCTTCAGTGTGTCTCTACTGAACTAGTCTTTCGCAGACACTAATGGACTCTTAGAAGAGTGCTGAAACAAAGCACTGGAGTTTTAAAAAGCTGTGCCTTTCGAGTGAGGAGAAACAAGTTCCCATGCCCACACTTCAGTTACTGCAGTTTTATAGCAGAGCAGCTGTGCTAACACAGTCTGAGCTCAACTGTACAGAGCATGGGGCTTTTTATTTTATTATTTTATTTATTTATTTATTTTATTATAATTAAATTTAATACTTTGTAAAGATTTTTTATTTTAATTCAGTAAGTGTTTTGGGTAACCCTTCTGCACAGATACCAAGTACCACATTCGTTGTCACAGAATGGGTTAAACTGGAGAATGGGTTTTGTCCGTTTTAAATTGCAAAGGCACAGCAAATCTTACCTTTAAAAACACAGCATCTCAGTGGAATCTCCTGTGAATGCATGAATTACATCAAACTTACTCTGCTCTGCACAGTGTGTCAGTTACTTCACCAGCCACATGCACTGCCAGCTTCGTGTTTATGAAGTTACTACATCTGTCTGCAGATGTCTGCTTGTCTTAGTGAAAATTAAGCTGGGAAGTGTTTTGATTACGGTCATGCAATCACACAGCAGCTTAAACCAGGGTCTAGGTGCCACAGACCAACTATGACATCTGCTCAAAATAGTGTTTTGACAGTTCAACTACAAAATCTTACCAGTTTTCCCGGTTACAGTTATAAAGCACAGTCCTGGCTCCTTCAGCCCTCGTAACTATTGTTTACTAGTAACACAACCTACCCCCATACACCTAATCCACAGAGAGCCGTACACTGTGCAGGCTACGAGAGCAATCTGTTATTTACCCTACCAGGTTCCACAGGTGCCTTGGAAATACTCTAAAATCTTGCGCTTCCCCACAGATCATCTCAACAGACACAGAGAAAACGGTTCGAAGTGCAGCTTGCTGGTTCACATTCCTCTCATAGAAGTCAGGCACTTGAGATATCACAAGTTCACGTGCAAATCTCTCACCTTCTGATACAGCCAACAGCATTTTAAGGAAAGAATTTACTGACTCTGAAGCCAGCAAAACGGCAATTCAGCATTCAAAACCAAGGCACAAACATACTTCCAGAGCTGCTGCCACTGCACGAGACACTCAGCGACCATTATGATCCTGGATTTCTTACTCGATAAGCAAAGATCAAGCCAAGCATTAACCAGAGCGCAACTCCCACCTATTAAACGAAAGCTGCTTTACGGAATTATGACCCAGTTTCAGTACCAGACCTAGAGAAGGAGGGGCAGAAGAATCAGTATTCTGCAATAAAAGTGGGGGTCAGCACCCTATCTCATGTTTCCCACACCAGAGGAAAAGCTTCCAATTCCTAGCAAAAGCTTCTTTTCCAATCAGAAGACAAAAAAGTTATCCAACAGCCCTAAGTCAGGGCTCTGCAGTCCCTGTTTTACAGAATCTAGCAAGAAAAAAACAAACACGGGAAGACTTCTCATCTATGACCCTAAATTACCTGCTCAGGCCCCAGTCTGCAAACAGACTACACAAATGCAGTGTCTCAGGTTAGCCTGCCAGGGAGCAAGTTTTAATACTGTTCATTCCATGACAAATTTTTCTCTAATAAGAAATCTGATAATGGAGCAATAACACGTTTACTTCTCGGGACTGGTGACTACCATCCAAGCAGAGAAAAGCAGTCTTGAGATGGCAGGGGGTTTGCTACTTATAAAGAAAGGGCTGGGAAACAACAAGTTTGGTTTGCAAAACAAGCCCAAAAAGAAGTAGCCACTTTTGCAAAGTGGCTGTAGGGTGTCCAACAAGAAGTAGTGCCTCTAACCCAACGATACGAGTGGCAGAAACACCTTCAGGTAAACTACGGAGCGCCTGAACACCAGTTTCAGAACAAGTCTTTTTTAGCATTTTAGAAACACCATTCAGTCCTGTATGTCAAGGCACATAGAGACAACAAAATGGTCTCCAAGCTTCCAGCTATTAACTACGGGTTTTAATAACGTCAAGAAGGGAAATGAATACAAACATTGCTCTAAAAAGCTGCTCCAACGCTGGTAAACTGCAGATTTAACTAGAGAAAACATTTACAGCAGGCAAAAATCATTCAGCGTTCACCTGTTCAGCAATACACAGAGTGATGTGAAAAAGGTCTGTGATTTTGAAGATTAGTATGTTAAAAAGTATTTGTGTTTGATGCACAACAAACGTGATTTTTCTTCAGAGAAGGTAGGTGCATACGTGTGTTGAAAGGCAGTTTCCACTGCCTCTGTGGTTTGGTTAGCAAAAAGTTATCAGTGAGTAATTTTCTGTAGAACACAAGGTAAATGGGAAGTTGCTGCAAAAAAAAAAAAGGTCTGAGAAGAGAACATGAGCCCGTGAACTGTAAAATGCATGACTGCACGGATTACAGTCTGCTTGGTACCTGGGCTGCATCTTCTACCCCCTGCAGTCCCTAATAAAGGCAACGAAAAGAATTCCAAAACCACTATTTTAAATTTTTTTTTCCTATCTAAATACAGTAATTTAGTCCTTAGAGCTCACAAGTCTATCACCTTCCTACTAACAGCAAACAGAAGGCTGTTACTTCATGCCAGCTTTGCTGTTCTTCATGTCTGGGAAGAGAGGAGGAAATACTCTTCAGCTTTATCAAATAAGCAACTGAGAATACTGAAGATGGTTTTGTGAAGTTTTGATGTAGAAGTTGTGCAATTCTTTGGACAAACTGATTTCTGTATGTCTCATTCAATAGATTCTTGTAATACCACTGCCCAGCAAACAAGAGCCGTGACAAAGACCAAGATGAAGGTTTTAGAATATAACATCTCACAGCAACTTGAATGCAAACCAGAATAGTTCTGGTGCATAAACAGAGAGCTTCTGATCCTCAGGGAAACTCTCTTCCTTACAGGGTCTTTAGAGTCACACTGTTTTCTTTTTAATTTTGCTATAAAGAGTTCCACTTTAGTGAAGGAGAACGAAACAACAACTACACAGGCTGGGTTTTTTGCCTTTGGAAAGATAAAATTCCAGCTCTGAAATGTCACCTGCTGCACCTCACGTTCTGTCTCCAGCAGCTTTTCTATTAACCACTACCCACATTGTACATATGGTACAAAAAACGTACAGCCCTTTCACAATTAACTGGTTCTGTAAGAGTAGAATTATGTTCCCTGTATGTATCTGGGGGAAAAAACCCAAGCCATCGATGCTTTAAAACTGTTTAACATCTTCTGCTTATTTTTTGCAAGCACATAGCACTAAAACTTGTCAGACTGATAAGGCAGATCAGTTCTATTCCCAAGAAATAATGGGCTTTTGATTTCTAGCACAGACCAATTTTAACAACTAGCTAGCTTGTGAAGGTTACATCCTTCAAGAACTAATTCCACAGATGCACAAATCCTTGACAAAGTCTTTGTTTATATCACTGTACTTAAAGCTTCTCCTGCTGCAATCACCTATCTTCTCTGACCCCCCAGTTTCTTCTTTGAATAGCATGTGTAGATTTCTGACACAGAGGGCTGTTCACTTTTTAAACCAATATGGCAGAGCATTGACCAGATTTGCACTCCAACCCTTAACCATTCACTCGTCGTCACAATTGGTTCCTGTGATTAGTGACCAGGACCTTTAAATCCCTGGAAACCCAGATCTAGTTCCTCAAGCCACAAAAAAAAAGCTTCCCACATAAACTAGAACAAGAGATTTAACTTTGCACGTAAAAAGGAATTGAAAATACCTTTCCCATCACATCAACACACATTAAAGACCAAGACTGGCTAAATGCAATAGCAACAGAGAGTACAGAGGCATTTAGAAGTTAACAAATGCAGGCAGGACTCCACATAACAACAACAAAAAAACCTACCAAACAAATCCAGAAAAATCTACCCAGCAGACTAGGTGATTTTTTAACATGAGCTACAGAAGGCATCCTGTGTTCTACAAAAGGAATGTGAAAAGAAACAGTAGACATTACCTGCATCCTCCAAAAAGTACTGCACAGCCATCAGCACCTTCCCCTGAGGTTGTAGGTCAAGCTATGGAGAGAAAGATACCAACAGTGACAGATACAGCCAACTGAAACTCTCAGGAATTTTAACAGATCTTTCTAGGGAATCAAGCATAACATTCATTACCTACTGGATTGTAACCTTCTTCTACATCTCACTGCTGCATCTGAACCAGGAGCTTTATTCTATTGCTCTCACTAGTGTGCTGCGTTTCTTTGATGTCTACTCAAAAGCTTAGCGCAGGCAGACAAAGTTCACACTCTTTCTGCACATCCCTTTCTGATTTCTGCAAAGCAGTAGAATGGATTCTGCTTTTACTATTAGCAAACTCAGGAACCCAATTTTGAAATACAAAGCCTATACAATCTTTTATATGTTCATTGAGAGTATAAACTAGACAGGTACCACATCAGAAAAACAGTAGCATCAGTTTTTCTCATGTGATAGCTGAAAAACATCAGAAAACCAGCTACTTTTACAGTAAGATACTGTAAAACACAGTGTTTTACTTCCCTCTTAAACCATTATGCACAGCTTCTGTGCCAACAAGACCAGCAAGAAGAAATGCCTCAGACAAGAGCTAAGGTCACCTCCTGTGCTCAGAAAGTAGTCACTATTCAACTGCTGCCTCACAAAATGTAAGAAGCTACTGACCATGAAAGAGTGCCATTCAGTCTTCAGCACAGAACAAAGTATCTCTGGGTTAACAATAACTACAACTTGTGAGGAAAAAATTCAGTAGATACAACATGTCCCCACAAGTACCATTACCCTACTGGGATAACTACTGTATTTTCAACTTTAAGACAACATCTGTCACTCAAAAACCTTTGCCCAAACCAGCTGTTAGGAGGCAAAGACCACAGCAACAGGTAGCACTGAGGGGCTGTCTCTCCACATACAAAAATCACCATGCAAGCTATCGCAGGCAAACTGACGTCTCTGCTGGGCACGATGGCCTGTGCAAGAGATGGCTGAACTTGTGCAAAGGAAGTTCGGTGCTGGTGATACTTAAGTGGTACCTGTTCTAAGGAAAATAAGCAGAGGATTTCAGACTACTGAACCAGCTAAAACATGAGCTCAGAAGGTTGGAGCACCTCTCTTACGAGGTGCTGAGGGAGCTGAGGTTGTTCAGCTGGGGAGAAGACTCCAGGGGAACTTGGTAGTGATCTTCCCATACTTGGAAGGGGCCTCTAAGCATGTTCAGGCAGAACTACTCAATAGGGCATGGAACAATGGCACGAAGGGTCATGGCTTTAAGCTGGAAAAGGGTAGATTTAGGTCAGACATGAAGAAAAAGCTCTTTAATCTGAGAGTGGTGGATCCCAGGAACAGGTTGCCTAGAGAGATGGTTTGAGACCCCATTCCTGAAGACATTCAAGGTCAGACTCAATGGGGCTCTGGGCAATCTGGTCTAGTGAGTCCCTGTTTGTCATAGTGAGGTTGGACTAGATGACCTTTGGAGGTCTATTCCAACCCTGTGATTCCATGATCCTATGACTAAAATTGAAACTGATCGCTATTAGTTTAAACTACTCTTCTGAATAATTGCTCATCTCAGAATTCAGACGCTCAAAATAAACTTCACATTTCTTTTTCTCTGGATGAATTAAAATAATCAGATCCAATTTTACTAACTGCTATTTGCTATAAAAACTAGTAGGCTTTATAAAATAGCCACTCAGTGCCACATATTCCAGTATTTCAAACAACAATGCCACAGATTTTATCTTCAATTTCTTTAACTTTGATTGTATATTATCTGCCTCAAAACTGCTGCTAAAATGATTCTGACAAGCCCTGCCACAGACGCTAAAGGATCAAGTGCTTCTAGTTTCAAAGGAATAAGGCATCCATTCAGCTTGAAAGACATGTGACCAGGTCAGCAAGTTTAAAGAATCCATCTTCTTCTTACCCAGAATTCTGCCTTGCCATTGCCTTTCTTGCAGCGCTCTGCCAAGACCGACACACCTACAGTCACTTCAGATAATGGCTCTTCTGCTGCTTTCATGAGAACAATCTGAATCACACGTCCTTCATATATGTGGGCATCAAAAGTTGATTTCCATTCTGGGTACATGGTAGGCTTCCTTTGAACTAGAGTTTTTCCTCTCTCTGTAAGTCACACAGAAAGGACAGAAACTGAAATCAAATAACGTAGACTAAACAAAATACAACAGGAAAATCCCTGTACTGAAACCAAAAGCAAATTACTTCCTAAACTTTGACTCAACCAGAGTATGAACACTCACTTCAAACAACCATTCCTTGGAAGGTGCAGCTCACCCTGACAAAGCAGTCGAAGTGTTAATGTGCACCCAGAGAGACCAGGAGAGACAAATGCCATTGTTCAGTTCAGAAGCTGGTTTAGTCAGCCACAACCTGACAGGTAACATTTGCACGGCTTCCTTCTGGTATAAATCTCCATGACACATAATCTGTGCTGTGAATACCTACTACAGTAAGATAGAGTACGATACGTCCTATGCTTACCCAGTTTAAACTGAAACCGGTGGCTGAAAGATTAAAGAATTCATATCTCATAAATCTGCTTCCAAGTTATTCCAACATATCACTTTTATTCATAAGTCACTCTCTTTGGCACCGTACTCTCTCTCTGCCACAACAGCTACTTTTAAAAAGCTATGACAAAGCCTTACTTGTCCTCTCTACATGTGCAGACCTTGAGTAATTAAAGATTAAGGAAAAGGCTAACTTTTTTGTTGGTAACATTTACCCAGCCTCCTCTGCAGACTCCTTCCCTAGGAGTTTTACAGTGCTTCACTGTTCTTATTAGATGAGGGGTTTTTTCTCCCTAATAGACAGATTCACTCTGTCTTGCCCTCAGTCAAGCTGATTTCCTTCTGACCTTACCCTAAGAGAGAAAACAGCTGGTGATTGCACAATCTGTGACAAGCATTAGCATCTATAACAAACATCACATCTGGGCTTTCAGGAGTCCCATCAACACATCCAAATTACAAGCCTCCCAGGCAACCACATCCAGCTCCTCACTATGACTCTGGCCATGCGATGCCACCTCTCTAGTTTTTCTCCAGTTTGTTGCCTAGCCAAATATTTCACATTTGTGCTCAGGTACCTGACTATAATTTTGGACATTCTGCACGATTTCTGCAGTTTATCAGGATCATGTGCTGTAATAAAGTGCTTTTTAGCTACCCCTCCAGCTCACAAGGATCCATTCTTCCCCTATGGGTGTAATCTGTTTCTATGATATCAAAGCAGATGAAATCATTGGCCCCTTCCCCAAGAAACTGCACTGTGTCTGTCTCCCAAAACAGGCAGTAGAGTTTGCATTTACTTAAATGAAGGGATGCTTACTTCAACAT
>JAOXOE010028478.1:0-43669 GCA_028565055.1 Phoeniculus purpureus | reverse complement strand
CAAAGTTTGTGTTCATTCATTAATAACCTGCTCTGTGGACTTCATTGTGCTGAGCTATTCAAACAAGAGTAGCAAACAGTGCTCTGGTACTTCTTTATTAGGGAATGCCTGCCAACACCAGCGTTCCTAACTACAACGGGGACAAGGAGACTTAGGCTTGTGCCACAGTGCATTCAGAAATGCTCACAAACAGGACCTGCTCCAGCACAGATTAGGAATTCCTCTTCTACTCAATCAAAAAGCTTCTGTCTTGAGTTTTGGAGAACTCTGCAGAAAGAAAACCTCAAAATCTTAGCAGAACCGACCTAGGTACAGAGCCCTGTACTTGATACTCGTAACTATAGAAGAATTTGGAAATAAGGTGAAAAGTCTACAGGGACAACTCAAACATACAATTATTATTAGGATGGAAAAATAAAGGTAAGTGGGAACTAAAAGGAAGGTGCCTGCACAGCAAGGCTTTTGCTTACATTTAGAGAAGCAGGCACTTGCCTATGTTTTGGATTGCTAAAGCCAGACCACAGAATCAAAACCACACACCTCAGCAGGCATCCTTGGAAATATGAGAAATGGCACCTTTCTGTGAACGTGTGACAGTAATTCAAAGTTGGCAGAAGCAGCAGCCACTGCAGAAGAGCTGCTGAGAGAGGGAGAGTACTATTTCAGTGTATTCACTGACTGTCCCTGTGCCCATGTTCCAACGAACATCCGGTTTGATGAGTTATTACAGGCATTTTTACTCTGTGTAAAACTGAAATAACTCATCTGAATTACTGCTGACAACGTCCAGCCTGCCCATGCTGCTCTTGTAATTAAAATCATACTAATCGATCTTTGTCATGGATAACACTACCTGCCTGCGAATGAACACATCAGAGCCAGTAAAGATCAACCTCCAGTTGTAAGACAGTTCTTACCCCTCCTGTATTTAGGCCTCTTTTGTGTCTCCATTAACACTGCTGGCTTTTGTGTGTTTACCAATTGGCTTAATGACTAATCATTAGGCAAATGTTCTCCTTTTTCCTATACAATAAGCTTCTCCTCAAGCACTTTTCAGCATGCAAATCCAAAAAAGGTTATTACAGATCTTGTTGCCAAACTGATAACAAGAGCATCAGTGTCTTCTCCTGATCACCTCAACCTGTCACTGCTGCAAGATTCACTCCACTCTCCTCCCCATTTTCTAGTACTTCAAACATACTACCAAGGAAAAAAAAAAACCAAAACGTTGGGACAATTCTACTTTTAAAAAGAAGACAACTGAAAAAGAAAAAAAATGGATTTGTTTAGATCACTTCCATGTCTCCACACACTCATTGCAATTTTTCAGAGGTTCTCTCAATAGACTATGAAACTGCTTTGCTGGAGCTTAACATGCTTGCTTGACGATAACTGTTTCTGGCAGAGGCATGGCACCTTGTGTTTAAAGTATACCTGTACCTTTTACAACCTCAGCAATAAGGGGAAAGTCAGTCCCCTTGTAAGGAAGAAGAAAATTCACCCTTTCCTGAATACTTTGACGTCTTCTGAAGCCCTACAGCCATAGCGCAGTATTAGGTGGCTGCAGTCTAATCCAGCACAGCAAATTTCCTCTCATCCTGTTTGGCTACAGTGATCTGTAGCCATTTATTCCAGTTAAAGGTCACAACTTTGGTCCAGTTTCTGTAAAGAAGTGGTGTTTGAAGGCTGAGGGCGCGCTGAACAGGGAGGTACTGACAAGTCCTTGGGTGCAATTCATTCCAGGCAAACGTTTCTCCCAAAGTGCCTCAGTTACAGTAAGAGAAATAAACTGTACTTGTCACTAATACTTATCGTCCAAGTTAATAAAAGATCGTTTACTACTCTCTGCTTTCGGATGGTTCTTTCAAACCTGCTGCAGTTTGGATCCACAACCACACACTCTCTCCCCTAGACAGCTTCTGCAAGTGCACTCTGTCGCCTGTGGAACTGGCGAGAACAATGTTCTCTCTCACATCTCCAAACTTGTCTCATACAGAATTCTCAATGCACTTTAACCCATGCAAAAGTGACATTTCAGTTGCCTCACCACATACTTCACCACACAACTAATCACGAAGTAAGAAACTAAGAGATCTTGGGCCTCACCCTATGGAAGGGCAAGTACACATTAATAAATACTCTTTTTTAAAATGAGGCTAGAGAAAACAGTCACTCTTATGTCTTTCACTCTGAAAGAAAGGCTCTTCTTGAAGTGCCTAGCACAACAGAAATAGCAGGACTCATTACCATTCACAGAGCAAGATGAATTGCAGTACTTCTCAGTACTTACTCATATCCAGAAATCACCATTTGTCACCTCACCTGTAGTCAATGCTTCCTTCATCTTGATAGCACAGAAAGGCTGCAGTTGTTCCCCTTGATTCTGCACAGGTCCCAGCTCAAATGAGTTGAAGGATATCCGTAGGAAGGGGGCCATGGCTCACAATGATACACAACCTAAGCAGAAGTCACACATGAAAGACCTGGTGATTTGTAAGAAAGCAATACACATTTCTCAGCAGCCATCACATCTGATAGAACCCATCCTCTAAAATATGCAGATCTTCAATACGTATTTGAGCATCATGTAAAACTGGCCTGTCTTACCAAAACAAAACCATAACATGTAGTCACAGACAGAACCGAAGACACCCTTTTAGCTACGCAGCATTACATGCACATAGCTGTCGTGTCTTTGACTGAGATCTGGCTCAATTTTTAAACACAGAGGCTACTCAGTGACACACAAACATATAAATGTTGCACAAACTAATGAACAGATTGTTTGGGGCTTTTGTCAAACATTTTTACGAATTTGTCACTCAGACCTAGAATGAAGAATGAATGCGTTGGAGGAGATAGGAAGAGGAGTCTTGTTTGTTCCACGTATTCCTTTCCCAGTATCTCTTACAAAGCGAGGGGCAAAATTAATCATCTGAAGCTCTTTAGGCACATGCTGTTTTCTTTTTTGAATTGCTACAAAGCCTCAGGAATTCCCCCTACAAAATTCTAGGTACCTCAAACAGCAGTCAAGTGATAAGAGGAACACCTTGGGTTCATTTTAAAGATTATCTCAGAAACTACTGAACTTACATACAATTTCTGGAGACTGCAGCCAAGCCCAGGTGCACAGTAGGGGTAACACATCGTTAAGCACAATGGAGTACTGTATTTAAGCACTTGATCAGCACTAACAACCTGAGTAATCGGTCCATACATAAATTCAAACGTACTTTCTTACCTTGATAAATGCAGCCACAGAAACTGCTGTAGTATCTCACTGAGCATGAAAAATGAAATGCACAATGTGGAAAACAGTTCGATACCATCAGCAGACTGAATAAAGCTTTACACCACATGACTTCTACTGAAGCATTGCTTTTGGGTGCCAATCATAGGAAGCACCACAGAGCTAGTGATTCAAATTCTGAGACTCCATACCTGCAAAGACCAGGCAAAGGCAGAACAAACTCCAGCACTGTGGTTTCAACTGCCAGGAATGAAAAGCACCCAAACCACCTGTCATTGCTAAGTCAGCAAACTGGCATTTTACTCATTCTTAAGGTCTCCTGAACTTGGAGCAGATTCCAGTTTGCAACTTGTGGTATCTTCAACAGCGGAGTTAGCCCTATAGCTTCTATGTCAGTATTGTTCTGTGAAGCAAAAACTGCGTAATGGGTAAGAGAAAATGCATTTGATAGCAAGGGAATGCGGGATGCAGAGAAGGTGAGGTCAGGAGAAAAGAGCTAACAAGGTAACAGGAAGAGATATTAATAAAAAAAATGAAGAGTTGGATCTGGCCTTTTGACCACAGATTGTTAACCAGCTCAGTCAAGCAGCACTAGGGAGAACATTTCAAGCAATTCTGCATATGCATGCAGTTTTTTAATGTAAAGACTTGAGAAGCAATTAACATTCCTCTTATATCTCTTAAGGCCCAGAACACTCATTTAGATAAAAGACTGAAATCAGTCTTTGCAGCAAGACAGCGTATAGCTCCCGACACCATTATTTGCGCATCATGAAATCTCCCTATGTGAAGACCATTCTGAACAACTGAAACATTTTATGACTCTGATGTTTATTGAGCTCATTTTGATTACATGACTCATTCCCCTACCTTCTTTTCTGTAGATTAAGCCAAAGCTAGAAGGCAGGCTTAGGGTTACTTGGCCCCACTGTGTATCCCACTGAGGAATCAAAGCCAAGACTGTATCATTCACAGAGTCTTCCAGGCTCACAGTGAAGCAACAATCCTCCTACACTAATCCATCTGCTATGGCAGCTTGGAGCACCATTTGATGAGACTAGAGATTGAGAAACCACCACTAATCAAAATACACAGCTTTTTGTAAAATTAACTAATACCATCTGACAGCAATATAAACACAGTGCTTATCAAGAGTTTTAATAGGGAACACGTCTTAGCTGCTCAAACTGTGCTCAGCTTGCACTCATTATGTCCAGAGCTACCCTCACATGAGCAACTACACAACTTGCTGACACCAGATGACATGTCCTTTCTACTCAGAATGGATGGAAAGGAAACCAGATTTCATCATTGTTCACTTTTGTGGAAACAGCTTTAAGATCCACTTAAGCAACAGGCAGAAGCTGGGTAGGTCAGCATGTACTACCACTGGAAAGTTCATTTGACAGAATCACAGGACTGCAGGATAATTCTGGCTGGAAGGGACAGCCCAGCTAGGAGTCATAGTTTCCAGTAAGCCTGGGACTACACTAACAAAACTACACTAACTCTACTGATTTCACTCAGACCATCTACCTCAAGCTAGTGTTAGTCCTGAAACAGAATACAAGGCTTTGACATTGATGTCTTTAACTCCGAATCAACAAATACAACAGAAACACCACATCTTGAATAATCTCACAATCTTCCTCATTTCTGATCATTTAAAGGCCACATTTTCATTTCTGCTTCTTAGTTTTGAACATGGCTATTTGTTTCAGTTTCCCTGTACCTGCCTCTGGTGCAATCCCAAGCACTCACTAAGAAATGCTGCACAAGCACGTCAGCAGTTAGGAGAAAGCGTTGATATCTCACAATACTCAAGTGCGCTCGGTCTAAGGTCACTGTGAAAGCTGGAAAATAACTTACTTTCACATGGCCAACTGCCTGTTCCTGCCAAGTTTCTTTACCCTCATAAATTATGGGTTTTTTACAAAAGTAGAGATACAAAAGAAGTGTTAAAGCCAGACTGTTTTCCCTGAAGAGTCTCATTTTATCAAAACCAAATGATGGAAAGAACAGGATGTCAACTCCAAAAATACTGCAAGTCTAAACTACAGGTTCAGTATGTTAAACAGGTTCAGTCATGTGCAAGCTGAAAAAAATTAGAGGGAAAATCTTCCAGCAACACGATTCTATATGAATTGCAGGGTGATTGCCACACTGATTCAACGTACAGCACTGGGTGCTGTCCAGTTCAACACTGATTTTGTCAAGGAACCACCATCTATGAGGTTGTAATAGTCTGTGCTATCTGCAATAAATTCTGCAAGATTCACAGTAACTTCTAAGAAGTTTTAAACTTGAGAGCTTTTAACTGTTCAATACAGAAAGAAAATCAGCCATCTTATTATCAACTATAATGTGCATGGAGGAACAGGGTAAAAAAGTCTTCACATCAATGTCAACATCTTCTCAATGACCAAATACTCATTTTTCACACGGATGTGTTTGTAACCCTTTTAAATAAAAGTTCAAAATTAATTAAAATCTTAAATAGTCCAAGGAGAATTTCCACTAGAGTCACCAGCACAAAATTCACATTAGGTTAAAACTTCCTCCTGTGACACAAGGGACAAAGGCTAAATGGTGTAGTTTCTCCCCTTTGCACTACACAGAGTGGCTCACGGGGACTCACACTGCAGCTGAAGGCATTGCTTTGCCAGTATTTGTTTGTGGCTGTAATTCTGCCTCGTTCTAAACAGTGAGGGCAAGATACCTCCTAAGACACTCCAGAAACAAAGGTACGGATGTGACTTATATACAAAGCAGGAAGAAACATCAAAGCAGGGGATCGTCTGGAAGAAACACTGCCAACAACAGAGCACTGAAGAGACAGAAAAGAGCACAAACTGTTCCATCACTGATATGGAATTAAATATCAAATAGAAATACAAATTTCAAAACTCCCTGCTTAGCTGAACCTCCAATTTCCTTGTAAAACATTTTGTGATCGGACTTAAAGTCACACACACAGGTCATGGCTTTCCCATGCTGTCTCACAGAAATGCTCTGGATGGCAGGAAATGACTGCTTTCTGCTTAACTTCTTGCTGATCCTTGTAAGGCAACACAAGTGCTTTGGGGAACACCAGCACTGGTAGCCAGCACCACAAATAGCTGACTGGTGTAAAGCACTGATGCAGCAGTAATTTTTTTAAAGACAAAAAAAAAAAGAGTATTTCCAACTTGCAGGTGTCTTTTTTGATACAAGGATTTCCAGTCCTCCCTTCTGGCAGCGGACAAGGCATTCAAGAAATATATCAACAAAGTATTGCCCAACTTGTTGCCCCCATGGCACTTTCAAAAATAGGAACAAGAACCTCCTTCCTCTTTGTGTACAGTCTGAAAAAGTGATTAGGTGACTTTCGTGGTGATAATACAAGAGAGTGTGTAAGCAGAGGTGCTGAAGGTGTGCTTAGCATCTTTCAGCTGAGCACACCCTTAATGTGGACACTGTGTTTTTAATGTTCACTTTCACAAAGTAGACAGGTTGGCTACAATTCCTGAAGACCTCCCCTCAAAGGTATTCTTTCAGCTGATGATCAAAATAATCCCATCTACAGAAGGGAAGAAACAATACTTATGCTGTAGGACATTAGACTGAATCTAAGTAATGATGATGCTAGCCGCTGTCTACATTAGGCACCCACAATTAGTCTGCGAAGACTTTCAGCAAGCTCTCGTACAAGTCCTAACCTCTCTGATGCTCTATAGGAAGATGTCAGTCTACGAGAATGAAGTCAATTTACAAGAGGTTTACTGGTGTTGTCAAGCTGGTCAAGAAGATACACTGCAGCATTCTTTATCACGGGGACTTCCTTAAGCACTACCAACTACTACACTCCTGCTGTCACGCTGAAGCCTGGAAAACACTTAAAACCAACAGTGAGTAACTCTGTCATGATGCTGTATGCTCACTGATGACATGAGATGGCTTTTTGTCATCTCTGGCAAAAAACCCAGTTATCTGCAGGTGCTGCTTTGAAAGCTTAAAATATACAGAGTTAAAAAAATGTTCTCTAAAAAACAAGGATCAAATCCCAAACTGCATGTAGGTCCACGCAGGAAAAGGGAATTTCTGAAGAGATACTGCCTCTGCATCAGCATCACTCTGGATTTTATTTAGGTTTAGCCACCTTGTCATTCAGGCACAGGCATGAAGGTGAAAGGTTGATTTTATTCCAGTTACTAGTTTGATTCATCTGTCTATAGACTCCAAAAATGATAATTAGAAGCAAGATAGTTGGTGGGAAGCTTCTTATCAAGAAAATTTTACAAAGTAAAAAACAATATACACTTAGGAAAGCAAAATATCTCTTCTTAGGTAATATTTAACAACAGGCAACTATCTTCAGCAGTCAAGCATGGAAAAAAAAGCATCTTTAAGACACCCCAAATTCTGCAGAAATAATTCTAAAACACTCTATGGGTTTTCATAAACTACACAGTGGGACTATGACAAGTGAGAAATGTAACACCACAACTCAATTTACTTGCTGTTAAATTAATGCCAAATGGATCTTATTTTTCTATTCATAATTTTACAATCACTATTCCAGACACTGAATTCTAGTGTAAGTCATGTACAGTATTTTCTGTCAGATACCTCTGCATTTATTGGGTTGGGAAAAGCCAAAAACAGTAATTAAATCTGTCACTGTTGCAACAGTCTGGAGAAAGTCCATCTGGGTACATCATGTTGCAAGAGCTGTTTGGTTTTATCCCACCTGGCCAGAAGCACAGATAATTGACAGTTTCCACACTTTACCTTTTCAGCAGTCTCAAAACCATCTGAATAGATTGCTGATACTTCCCCAAAAACTTTCAAGACCAAAAAAAAAATTTCCAATCATTATGATAAGAAACTTTTCAACACATGAGCATCAGAAACCTTTTTTCTGGCCAACGCTTTCGATCTTGGCAGTGCAAACCCTTGAAAAGCTTGAGAGGAATGCAGATAGTGGGCAAGGGAGAGCTAAAGCAGACCTGATGTTATGGGGTTCTTTCAAGACCTAGAGCCCAGGATTTTTTGAGCATATGATTATTTTTTTTACTATATGATTATCTCAGTCACAACAGCTGACTGCTCTTAAATTGGTCTGAAGTGCATCGAGGGAGACAAATGTATTTTACACTAAAAGGCTAGTAAAGCTGAGGAAGTGGTAGACTCTGGAATAGACAGGTTGCTACACAGCATATGCTGTAAGATTAAAAAATCATTTTACACTGAATGTCCTTCTTTGGACAGGGAAAAGGAACATTTGGAGCAACCAAGTGGCCTTTTAGCCATTCTACAACTACTGCTTGGGGAAGTGCCGTGAGCGGCTTTTTCTTCAGAAGTGCATAAGAAGTAGCCATTTCAATAGTACTTATGGTTGTTGCTTCTTTCAGCTCCCAAGCAATCCTTCCTCTTTGGCCACACAAGGAAGCAGTAGATGAAAGCCTTGTAGACAGACTTTGTCACTGCTACAAAAAATTGTGCGCACGTGAATTGTCTTCATTAACTTGAAACCCAAACACTAGATGTTGAAAACATGCACAAGCAGCACCCCTCGAAGCAGTAAGGCTTTGTTCCTTACTTATAAAAGAGCAAGTAGATACAATTCAGTAAGTAGCAACTGTAACAACATGGAAGGATTAATACAATGGGTCTGGCTAGACAGATTCTTACCAAGCTCTACTGGAGTAGAAAAGTTAACATCAAACTGCATCTCAAAATGGGACTACATCCAAAACATCAGATTGGAGGCAACCCATGTCTTTTCCCTCTACATGCATGATTTAAGACTAAATGGGTTCTGCTTCTCTCTTTGTGACTTGTAAGTAGAGGGTTGGTTGCTTTTTTTCCCCCTGTAATTAAACAACAGAATATCCTCTCTGCGAAACGAAAAACCTATTAGGTGAAGAAGATGAACACCCACTGCTTCTTCCCTACAGAAATACACTCTGTAGCCACAGTACACACCAGTTCTGGCTCTGTGTCACCAAAAACAGCACTAGGTGCCTTCTACCAGTCCGAGAGCCTTAACTCACTCTTAGCTCCCACTTCCTCAATGATACTCAAGGAATCAGCCGCTGGTTCAGTCAGCACAGCTACATTGCAAAACTGGTCAGCGAGTTTACCATGTGACTGTGAATCCTTCAAAGGAAGATTGTTCTGCCAGAGAGTTCATAGACATTTTTGTAACGCTGGAAAAGTTGAACTCATGCAGTTTTCAGAAGCACCAAACCAAAGGAAAATAACCAAAGGAAAATAAAAGAAAATCCAGTCTTTCATCCAGTATCTGTTTAGGTATCACCGTAATCAAGTGGGCAGCAGGGATCTGCACACAGGAAGACTCCATTGGCATCCGTTAACACAGGAGTTACATACCAAGCACATGCCTTCAACACCATCCTTACTCTTGCTGAGTAGTTTTATCTAGGCTCCAGTACAACATTTGGTATTTTCTTTCTGAATACACAAAGCTGCTTCTTTTTCTGCACATTAAGTTCCGGAAAATTAAGATCTTTTCCTAAAGATAATAACACCACCAAATGCCATGAACATACCTTCAAAGCAAAGAGAATGCAGTGTGACAACACTTCAGCTAACCATTGACAATGCCATATATACTGCATTCCTCTTCGAAACAGAGAAGATTTACTTTCTTAAAAAACTTTCCACTAAGGAAGGAAAGCTCTTTGCTTTTAACACTGAAGCAGCCAAATACCACAAATAAATGACAGCAACTACAGTTCAGGAAGAAAAGGAAATTGGAAATTTGCTGGTTTTCAAATGTACAGGGTCCCTGTCTCTGTAGGAACAGCGAAGAAGCAAAAAACAGAGAACCTGGATACTCAGCAGAAACAAAAAAATGCCTTCTAAAACGCTCCAGTTAGAGAACAATTTTACTTTACACTTTTAAAACCATCATCAGCTGATGCAGACCAAGTGCCTCTTGCAAAGCACAAGCCTCCCAGCCAGAAATGTATCCTACTGCCAGCAGGATGACCTAATCCTCCATGTATCTGGAATCTGGAAAGCTAGAATATTCATTAGCTGCGAGAACTGTATCATAGTTCATACACGCTGCAAATCTACTGCTCAGACAGCCTTGTCAGGAGCAATACAATTCCGTTCATAGATGCAGGATTTTGGTCAAGGCTTTTAAAGTAACAAATCTCGTGACCTTTTATAAAAAGTTCTGCTCATTAAATGTGTACCAAGTTGTTGGAATTGATGCAGTTCTCTCTCCTGACTGCATCTGGTATTACTGGGGTTTTTGTTCGGTGTTTTTGAGAAGTTTTTCTTCCCCTGAGGGCCACAAACACACTTAGTCACTTTAGTCAGACAGTGGGCAGGCTGTATCTGCCTTGCTGAGCAAAATGCTCCTCTTCCTTCCTCTTCTCTTACTGAAAAGCAGCTCAGGGTAAATAGGGATTGTCCTTTTATCCTGGGGATTTTAGGTGGTATCTAGAATGTGAAGGCCAAAAAACACAAGCGAAATACAATCAATGGAAGTCAACCTAATTAAGACTTATTCTACAGTTTAATAGCTGAGAACAGGGAAGCCACCCAGGAATGCACACATCACTTCCTGTGAAAGCAGTTTTCCCTTTTGCAATGAAGAGATGAAACAAGCACAGCTGAGTGACACTGAGGGATGGAGAGCATGATGCTAAACAAAGGATTGCCGTGGGGATCAAGGAGGAGACTTTGGACAGCAGCAAACTTAACTCCAACCTATTTTTAATTAAAGCATTTGCTCTTGCTGTAATTTCAAATTTTAGGCTGACACGTCAAAAAAAGATAAGAAAATGGAACCACAAATGTTTTTTAACTGTGATTTCTCCTCTTCATCACTTCCTAGAGGAAATAAAAGTTTAAAAGTTCTCCAGTAGCCTGGTATTCCCCAAAAATGCAAAAGAAACAGGCACAGCTCATTAACAAAAAGTGGAATCCAAGCACACAGAGATCTTAAGAGATGTTCAAGTTATTTAAAGATAGCAAAGAGTTCACAGTACAGACTGTAATGCAAATTCAGGGTAAGATTCACTATTTAATACCATTTTCAATACCTTTCTTTTTAGTCTTCCAGATAAAAAAAATGAACAGCAGTTAAGTGACATGCATTTTTTTAACCTTTTCCTGAATGTTATGCTTTAAACATGCAAACTCCTTACTCTGTGATGACACTGCTGCCATTTTCATCTAAGCACTGTGGTACGTGTCTGATAATAGCCACAGTGAGTAATGATGTTTCACTACATTAATAAAACCATATCCTGTTAGTCCTCTTGCTGGGGAAGACCACCTTTCAGCATTGACACGTCACAGAATCACAAAATCACAGAATGGCAGGGGTTGGAATGGACCTCTGGAGATTATCTAGTCTAGACCTTCTCCCTCTGACAAAAGCAAGATCCCCTACAGTAGGTCACTCAGGAAGGCATCCAGGGAGGGTTTGAAAGTTCCCAAAGGAGACTGCACAACCTCTTTGGACAGCCTGTTCCAGTCTCTGACACTCTCACTCTAAAAAAGCTTTTCCTTACGTTTAGATGGAACCTCCTATGCTCCAATGTGTACCCACTGCCCACCATCCTATCACAGAGCACCACTGAAAAGAGACTGACCCCGTCTTGACACCCAACCCTCAGATATTTGTGGACATTAATATGATCCCCTCTCAGCCTTCTTTTCTCTGGATGAAACAGCCCCAGTTCTCTCAGCCTTTCCTCACAGGAGAGATGTTCAACTCTCTTAATCATCCTTGTAGCTGTCTTTGAGCAGTTCCCTGCCTCTCTTGAACTGGAAAGCTCAACACTGGACACAGTACTCCAGGTGTGGTCTCACCAAGGCAGACTAGAGGGAGAGGAGAACCTCCCTAGACCCGCTGGACACACTTTTCTTGATGCACCCCAGGAAACCATTTGCTTTGTTTGTCACAAGGGCACACTGCTGTCCCCCTGGGTAACTATCCACGAACACTCTCAGGTCTTATCCCATGGGGCTGCTTTCCAGCAGGACAACCCCTAATCTGTACTGGTGCCTGGAGTTATTCCTCCCCAGATGTAGGACGCTATACTTGTCCTTGTTGAACTTCATTAGGTTACCCTTTGCCCAGCTCTCCAGGCTGTCTGGATCTCACTGGACGGCAGCACAGCCTTCTGGTTAATCAGCTATTCCTCCCAGTTTTAAATCACCAGCAAACTTGCTGAGGGTACACGCAATCTCCTCATCCAGGTCACTGATGTTGAACAGGACAGGGCCGAGTACTGACCCCTGGGGAACACAAGACAGTCTGAAACACAAGACAGTAAAGAAGAAAGAAAAAGCTAGGCAAAAATCCTCAGAGCTTTAGATGAGCCAGAATCTTGGTTGTAGAGATAACCATGTCATGGGGTTTGGTGAGACTACAAACTCCTGTGGACTGGATGCTGTCAAGAATACCCTCTTGCTGCCTTCCAGAAATGCTATTCCTACAACATGAGAGACTCAAATTCCTGGAGCTTGAATGCTGCTTTTTGCAGCTTCCACTCCAAGAGCCCATCCAACTGAAAACTGGAGCATCGTTTAGAAGCAGCATGTTTGGTCGCTTTACATATGTAAAACACTACATATACGCACCGAAATGTAAAACATATAACTGAGAATTTCCCTTAATAGTGTTGCATGGCAGCACCTGTTTTGGTAGTTCACTGGGTCACTGCACTGATGAACAGACTAGACACAAACTTCATTACTCGTCTAAAAAGGTACTTTCAGGAAAAAATGACCTATGCAGCCAACTGGCAAGTACATTTACACATTACCCCAACAAGTACACAAAAACACAAACCCTTCAATTACAGCTACACTGTCACATTCCAGTTAGCCCACAGAAGCTATGGAGTACTTAATGATTTTCCTCCAGACAAACTTTGCAGGCTCATCATTCCCTCCTTCACTACACTAAATGGATAAATAAGTTAAAGTCTTAGTTGGAAGACGTAAGGGAAGGAACTTTGTTTTTGCTGTACATGTTTCTTTCGCCGTAAATGTGTCTCTTTATAACTTTTTAGCAATCTTCCCATATATAAAATCACAGGCCTGAATCTCACTTCATGTCATGGCAATGACAATGCTCTTCACAGTTGTGCTTTTGAAAGGGTCAAGATAATGGACCACAAGTACAAGAGTGAAGCACATGGAAACCAAAATGCACCTAGTAGTTCCAAATACAGATGTTCCAACTTGCAATTAGACAAGTTTCCTTCCTTAACACTCAGCTTGGAAACACGGCACGTCCCGAGGCAGCCAAGTGGGAAATTCTCTTTCCACATGGTATAATTTGTTTGAGTAGTTTTACTCTTAATGGTCTGCCCAGTCCTGCCTCAAAATCTTTTCCTCTGTGCATTAATTGGCTCAATCCATGCTACTTCAATTCCTTCCCTCCTTGAACGTCAAGGGCTCTTTCATACTGTTTACTATGCAGCTCATTTAATCACACCCTAGAGTTCAGTACATCTGAAGTACCTTTCACTTCCACACAGCAGAGGCCATATCCTTACATCTCAAAGGATCGAGAGGTGGGTGCTGGCACGGAGCAGTCCTACCATTTCCAACAAGCCACATTCACAGCATCAGTCAGGCACAAAGATTCCTTACCATTTACAGCACTCAGCAGACCACAGGACTCTGGCTTTTCCCCCCAGGTCTGGGCATTTGCTTCCACTACAGCACTTTAAGTATGTAAGTCCTGTTCTAATACTGCTGTTTCCATGTTAGCAATTACTGCCAAAGCCACAGACATGCTGTGTGACCAGGATCAACAGGCCATTCGCACAACTAAAAGGAGGTTAAGTAGATGCTTGCAACCCACTTCTTATGAAAAGTTAGTCTACATCATAGATAATTGGAGAGTCCCATGTACTGAGTAAACACAAGTTAAATCAATTTGGCCAAATAAATTTCAGGTCTTGGGAAAATTGCTGCAGACAGCTACATTTCCAGTGTTCAACAGATAGCCCCACAGAGGCAGAATGGGGTTATTGAAATAAAAATGACTCAGAACTGAAACACAGCTATAATGAAAAAATGTATTTGCTTGAATTGTGCAAAGTTGTAATTAAAAAGTGGGTTTGTGTATCTAATTGTTATGCTCCTGCAATGTATCTCATTACCCATGATATCAATCAGATTAGTAGAGTTTCCTGAACTGTTCTAAAACGAAAACATCTCTAAAAATAAAGCTATGAAAACCTTTTCTGACATGAAATGACAGAATCTCTGAAAATCCTCTGAAAAAGGAAATGTGAAGAGAGGAAACTCCACCTAACTCTCCTGCAGTTGTCAGTGCCCTGTGCTTATCTAGGATGCCTACTGAGAAACACTAGCTAGTGGGAAGAGATGCAAATAGACATCAATTGTACAAAGATCAGCCATCCTGAGGAAGAACAGTTTTCATACTTATCTCCCCACACTAACATTTTCTTCTACTGAGGGTCTAGGCTTTTCTCACTTTTAAAAAGCTATGAGAAAAATATCTGCATCGAGCACTCATTATAGTAAACAGATACGAAGTGGACGTATTACAATGTTGATGTCATCTTTGACTACTGAACACCAAATATGTGTATCAGCTCCCTGGACAAAGGGCAGAATTAAACTTCCATATCTACTTGTGTAAATGACACACACATGAGAATGCTTCTGGTAATTCTGATGGAACTACTCTATCTCATGTGTATTTGCTCAGAAGTTTTACAGACGTTCCTCCCTTATCTTGTTAGGATAATGGATTACAGTTGGGTTTAAAAAACTTCATGCAGTAACTTACACATCTTGAGCAAATGATAGACTGTTCAAGCTGCTTTCATGTCCTTTTCCAGATGAATGGTGAAAAAGGAAAATGGAGAATAAACACTGCGTTACTGATTTCAGATATTATCCAAAAAAAAAAACCCCACCCCCCACTACGCAGAAACCTCTAGAACATCAAAGCCTGTGTCTGCCCCGCTATTCTTTATAGGATAAAACGGAACTTAGAAAATAAACCATGTGCTTCTCAAGGAAGAAACAGGATCAAACAGCGAACACAGATTCTGGTTGTGCCATTGCAAGTGAACTTAACACATATTCTAACAACATAAACCCACAATGGAAGATAGATACATGATACCAAGCAAATGAAGCAAAACTCAAAAGAATTCCTTTTAAAAAGGTCGCTTTAATCATACTCTGTTAAAATCTTTCAAGGCTGTCATCTGTGAAAGACTCAGACACAAGTAATAAATATTCCAAGTATTTAGCACTGTTCTGGAGCAACAATGCATCATGTAGGTAGTGCCCAAGAAAATCATTCTTCGCTCACCTCAAAAGATCTGAGCAGTTCAAGTTTCACCCTGAGTGTTTGATCAACAAATGACAGCAGAAGCATTTTAAGTTTCAATCTGTACCGTTGTAATATACAAAAGCAGTTTAGGAGACTCAATCAGTACTAGGATAGAGTTGTTTCCTTAGTCACTGTTTCTAACTTCCAATACCACACTGAGATTTAGGACAAGCAAGCACAATAAGCTCTGCCCACAGAAAAGAAAACAAAATTCAGTTTCTTTCTCCTTATCAGTAATTATTTTTGGGCTCTCGCTTAATTAAAAATAAACCTTCAGCATGCTGCACAATGGGAAAATTAGTTTCTAGTCTCCAGACAGAAAATGGTGAGATTCTTTAAGCACTTTGCAGCAGTAAGTTTAAAAAATACAGTCAAAATTCTTTCAGCATCATCTAGGGAAGTTACAACAGCTACACAAGGAAATGGTTATTCCTGATACTTTGCAGGTGCAGAGCTCAGTGGGACACACTATTACATTTATGCTCCTGGTATGAGAAGGTCAAAAGAGCAAGGTTCAGGCTTGTGATCCATTTACTGCTGATCTCTGGCCTCCGTCGCTATTTGCTGTCCCCAACCATCTATCAGAACATGAAGCTGACCAAACAGATGGAGAAAGTCTTGCTGAGGAGTAGCAAGATCTTACCTAGGAGTAGCAAGATCTTACCAAATCAAAATCATTATATTCTAATGTCTTAAGAGTCAGAGTTTTACTACTTCTTTCAAAAGAAATGAAAAGCCAATATTAAGCTTTAAGCAAGGTGTCCGGATGGCCAGCAGTAGCTTCCAAACAGCAGTTCCAGGCCCTTTGGAGGCCATGTTTTACTTACAGAAATTTTATGGTCAGATTTCCCATTGCCTCCTACAGCAAGGGCAATCAACAGCCCTCCTGTAATTTTTGGGACTATGCATTATTCACACAGGTTAATTAATTTGCTTCTGAGATCAGACAGAGGAGAAGAGCATGAGGATTCCTTACTGATGTGAGTCATCTTCTTGGAAACTCCCAATTTCCTCTCCGACTCTTAAACCAAGGGCCAAGAGCGCTGAGTAAGTATATAGCTCATAGTTGCAGGGAGAGGGGACCTGATGCTACAAATACTTACTACAGGTTCCAAAGCCTTTTTTCAATATGAAACAAGACCAGAAAACTTAATTTCTTGGTGGGTGGCTGGATGTGGGAACCAACCAAAAGGACACTATGTTAAAGAGATGAAGGGCAGACAAAAATAACTGCATGTTAGCTTTAGTTGCAAAGACATGGCTGAAGCCAGGCTTGTAGATGTTAATGGCACCTTTTCTGACAAGCTCAGAGGTTGTACCTTACACAGTATTAAGTTAAACCTATTTATCATATAGAACTGCCACCCCACAAAACCTCAAGCTTCTCCTAACGGTACCTTCACACTATTTCTAAATTTAAGCATTACAAAATTGCTGAGTAAAATCAGCATGAGAACGTGATCATTGTTTTATCCATTTCCTTACACGAGACAAGAATTACTTTCATAGGAATTTCACGCTACCTCGTTCCATGTCATTACCTTGATGAACACTACAGCCCAAGTTCTTAATTTTTCATTCTGGTCACCTTAGTTTCAGTAGGCATCTCTCAAGTAAGAAAAACAAAAGCAGTCTTTCAGGTTTCAGTATTCACTGGACTCACTCTGAACAATGATTGAAATCTAATTTTCATGACCAAAAAGAAGCGAGAGAGAGATTACACAGCACCAATCACTGACTTCTACTACTACATGAAGGTGGCTCAGTACCCAAAAAAGTAAAGAAGTTCTTAAGTGGAACTGTACTGTTTTCCTTGGCATTTGACCTTGAGTGCCCGAGGGCTTTGAGAAACGCTCAAACGTTTGCTCTAATAAAACTGTATATACACGTGCCTGATACAAACCGATATTAAAAACAGGATTTGTTAACACCACCTCTCAGCTGGGCTTGTAACGAATAGCTGAATGTATGGCTCATACTTAGGGATGAAAGTAAACTCATTTGGACTGAACCAACCCCACAAAACAACAGTTACATGGAAGACCCTGTGTTTTAAAATCCAGCTCGGCAATCACAGCCACGTCTGCCTAAAAACAATCGTTAAGTCATGTAACTGGTGGAGGAATTGCAGCTAGACAGCAGCAGTCACCGGAGACACTGTGGCATTAACCAGCCCCCAAAATACAGTTCAGCACTATGGGAACACACCAAACATTCTCAGACACTCTGCCCGTCATTTTGCAAACACTCCATAAATAACAGTTAGGCATCTAACGGGGGAGAGATGCAGAAACATTATACTGAGGGCCAACAGAATGTACAGTGTAAAACACAACCTAAAGTCAGCTAATAGAACTAACCCAAGCTCCTCAAGAACTCGACTGTTTCCTCAGTGAGAAGTCAGTAACAGTCAACCCACAGAGCAGCGATGTATGTGCAACAAATGACTCAAGCATGCTCGAAAGTCAAAAGCATTAAGCAGGAGAAAGACGGGAGATAAACTTTAATAATTATCATTTTTGGTGCTCTCTTTCACTTTTGTCTGTCCAGGGGACAGACTTGGATTTTGGGATAGAAAAATTTTACATGTGGATTTTTCTATCTCCAGCAAACTAGTAGATTATAGAACCAGAGTTCTGGATTGTAAGAGATTTTAGTCAGCTTGTCTTTTTTAAGTGACAAGCCCTAATTAAATATATTTAGAAGAATTATTTTCCTCCCATCACACCTCAATTAGCCAGTTCTGGAGTGGTTTAACCACTCCTTTTGGCTTAGCTTGCAGACATAAATATTCCTGTTCAAGCAAGCTATGGGAGGATGCAGTTTAATTAAAAAGAAGTAGTAAAGAACAAGGAGCAACATCACCATGAGTGGACTGTTATCATACTGAAAGTATTTTTCTGATAATTCCTAGTTTCAAGACCTGGGAATTAAGTAGTCTGTGAAAAAACTCACCAGTTGTGCTACAACTTTGCAATCAAGCACTCCACAATATAAGGGTGTAAGTACCTCATGTGTAAATGTCTGGGCTGCAAGATACTGCTACCTTCACTTCTCATGCTTCTTGGAGAAGCTGCATCCCTGTCAGGGTGTACTCCTCCAGTGACCACAACAAGCCATTTCAGTTGAGCCCCTAAATAAGAGTGCGTGGCCTTAGGAGGAGACATATGCCAAAATACTTGCCAGGATCACATACCATGGATGCAGCCCCTTTGATTAGAATCTCAGCTGCTCAGCAAACCCAAAATCAATCACCTGCACACCTAGGCAAGGACTGTTCCATTTGTGAGACAAAGGCAAGTTGAGATTTTTCAGAGTCCAACATTTTGATGTCTCACAATTATATGCCAATAAAAACACATCTCTGGGGAAAGATAAAATTCAGTAACATTGAGGATTTTGTGGAAGGTGTCAGTAATAACATTAACAGAGCTATAGTCATTCTCATTACATTTGTAGCCTCTTGCTCATTTAACAATGCTGCCTGGACAAGCTAATTTCAGCAGCTGATCCTTAAGATGATCTTTTTCTTCCATAAATCTTTTTCTTCCATTTCAAGACATTCACTAAGCCCTTATTTTCTTTTTCTTCCCCCCTCCCCCCCTTCATATCTTTGTGACTGCTGTTGAAGCAGTTTGTTTCGAAGGAACTAAAAAACCTAAAGGGAACGCACCAGATACTTACAGTATTTTTTAATCTGGGCTCTGATGATGATTTGAGCTATTACTGAGTTGTTGTTCTTATTACTAATAAGCTACTTCTTAGGTGGTCACTGGTTCATTTCGAAAGAGTAGTTCCTCTTTTGCCAGGAAGCGGAAGGATGGTGAAAAAGTGAACAACTTTTCTGGAAGCTAACTGACAACTGATTGTGTCCATTCCATGGCATTATTTTAACATGGTATAAATATTGCAGTGTGACATAAGAAAAATCTCCAGCAAAAAGTCTCCCAGTTATAGTCTACATATTCATCTTCATTTAGGTGTTTTCCAACATTTCATAAACTCGTTTTTTTAGTGGGCAGTGGGAGAGATGATAGACACTCAGTCTGGAACTGGTACCATTTTGGCAGTGGGTCCTTCCAGCATGTCATGAAATAGAAGAGCCTTCTCTACCAAAGGACACAAAGACATAATTTCTATCTCACTGCATTTCTTGTTCCCAGTGACCTCGTTAGACAATATCTTCCTCTAAGTGGAAATCTGGTAGCTTGCCACTTCAAACAGCCGCATACTAAATTAAATAGTGTTCCAAGATCATACCTGTCTTTCATACTTGGCAAAGATTTCATTCTGTGTTGTAAAACTCTTGGATATGATCAAGACAGAAACAACCACATCATCAGAAAAGTATCTGGGATTTTTCCTTGAATACATATGGCAGTAGATGAATAACATGCTAGCTCAGCAAGTAAACAGAGAGGCCAGCACAACAACCTATGCTTCCTACCTGATGCTAGTGCACAAAATACTAACTCTACTAAGTTCAGCTCTATTAACTCTATTTCACTCAAAAAATAAAGAACAAAATTAACGTTTTGCAGGTTCACTCTACACCACTTTTTTTCCTCAGCAATAGTTTCCCAGACATAAGAGTTTTCTTTCAGATAGCCTATGACTTTGAAGACCCAGGCTTTGGCAAACCTAAGTCACACTCAATCAGTCCTTCAGGGAGTAGAGTGAGCACTGGCACCTGCAGCAAATAATAGCTGACAGCTAACTGAGCAAAACTTAAAAGAATCCATGTAAATGAGCCTCATAGCTTGAAAACTTGTCTTGCTTTTCCAGATGAACTGGGCAGAACCACAGAAGACAAGCTTTCCATGTTTCACATGGAGCAGCAATCAAACTGAACTGCATGATCCTCACTCTCTTTGGCACTCACACAGAATTCTAATCCAAATTATTTGAAATAGTACAGATGGCTCTTGACAAGGAGATACGGGCTGCTTGTAACTGCAGTAACACCCAAATTTCCTTAACTTAAACAATAAGTAGAACATAACCAACATAAAACAAGTTTGAGGGCAGACAAAACAGGAATCCTTACGTTTCATATGAAGCATCACCAAGAATCTTTTTCTTGTTCAAAAAGAGTCAGCTCTGAGGTAGAAAGCAAAGTTATTAAACTGTGTGCCCATAGATAATAGTTAGGACTTACCAGTCTGTACAAAACTTTTCAAAACAAAGTCATGAGCACATTTATACTTCATGAGCACATTTATACTTGTTCTACTCTAAGAGAGACCTTTTTCAATTTGATTCCATGGGAAGTTATATTAGTCCCTGAGAACAACAACAGCTTGGAACGTTTCCACAGACATTAGGGAAAAAAAAACCTAAAATAAAACAGAAAAACCCCCATACTGATCAAAGCATATCATAAAGCATCAGCATTCATGCTCTGGAGTCAGAACAAAGGCTTTATAATCTAAGAAAGATTAAATGGTTTCCATTTTAGTGTGTTTCTGTGAGTGCAAGAAAAAAGAGAACATGACACGAGTCCAAAATATACCAACTGAACAAACCTCAGTCTGTCACATTTTCCAAGGAGACTCTGCTCTATGGGCGTTATTAGAAAAAAGCATAGTGAGTCTGGCCAACTCTTCCCTGAACAGGAAAGCCTCAGCCCTCTATCTCAATGGCAAGAAGAGCCAAAGAGCGTAACAAAGACCCTTTCAAACACAGGAAAATCTAAGGAGGACAAAAAAGCTACTGTGAAAGACCCAGAACTTCTGTACCTAAATGCATTTTCAAAGGTGGAGTTTTACAGGAATACATTACTCCATTTGTATGCCCTTAGACGTGTCATAACAGTTCTTTTAAAGGGCTTCACCAAATAAAACAAGCACAAGGTGTGACAGACTCGAGGCAAGAACTGTTCACACTCAGAGCTCTCAGAGCTGTTTTATCACAGTACAGTCACTCTGAATTTTACATGGAGTATTCACGATCTGCAGACTTTACAATGCATTTTGAAAGGGAAAAACCTCCAGCTACAAGCAGCTTCTGAGTGTCAGCTCACTGTACTATCTCCTGTATTGGTAGTTACTGAACTAACACCCACCTGGAAGGTTAATACAACAGCTCAGCAATTAAAAGAAAAATTTTGTAAGTTGTTGCTTTGAGGACATTCAGACAAGCAAACTGATTACTATGACAGATCCTGGAAACCTCCGCTTGCAAACGGCAATGGACTAGACACACAGGGTTTTGTTCAGAAGAACAGAAGTGAGAGGGAAAAAATTAAAACATGCTCCCATTCCTTTAGAAGGCCAGAAGACTTAATTTGGGTCAAAATACCATTTAGAACATTACTTCCTTTTTTTCCTCTCTCTGGAGTTTTACTACCCATTTCACAGAGACCATAAATGTGTTTACTCTCCAAAACTGGAGCACCTGTAAACCTAGCAGTTGCCATACAATAAACAAGCAGAAAGATGCAATTGATTACTTGTTTCTGTGAAGTTTCATAGAAGCAGAAGCAAATTGCCATCAGTCTCTGGAAGGAAGTAAGAGAGAATCAAAGTAACCCAATAAAGTTTCTTGAAGTCAGTTTTTGTTAGGCAGAATGCATCAGTAGCAGTCAGAGAAACCAAAGGTCAGGCAAGAGACAGCAGGACAAGAGAAAACCAAGGCTTCTTGGAGCTTTGTGGTTTAAAAGAAGGTTTCACTGCAGACATTCTTTGCACAAAGTGTCCTTTAAAGACAAAAGTATTGAACTGCAGATGGCTTTTCAGCAAACCAGAGAAATAAAAAGCACAGGAATACAAAAAGTGAAAGACCAGCTTGAAACAACTCTGCAAAGGGTGCTCTATACAGGCTGGTACCATGCGTAAAAGAGTTTTAAAGGACAGAATCTGAGGTCTCAGTTTTCATTTTGTTTAAAGGAATAACAACATTACCTTTTGCTATTTTTTCAGACAAAGGGTGGTGCTGGTATTTCAAGGGGTTTTTACTGGCGGTGGGGGCCACGAGGAGATGTGGACCCAGGTGCTATGTTACTGGTTAAGACTATCATAGCAGAAGGAAAGACAAATATTGCCTTCACTATGACTTAAAATGCATGGGCTGCCTGGCCACAGCCAGGGTTATTTCATTCTTCAGAAGGTGAGCTTGTGGCATGAAGTTTGTGACCATCACTTATGTCAGTGGTAGTGCTACTAGGCCAGGTAAATTCTGACCATATTGAGATATTGGCAAGCACATCTATAGCCTCAGAAAAACTGGTTTATCTGCTTTCAATTTGGTTTTATTCAAATATTGTTCAAAGTCTAGTGAACCCAAATAACTCAAGTAACCAATTTCTTCCCAATACAAAGGGCTGTGCAGTACGTGACTGCATATAGTCAAATCAAAGTTTAACAGCAACACATAAACCTGGCTGTCTTTGCATTAGGAAAAGTCTCTGGCAGAGTTAAGTACAGAGGCTTCTGGCTTTTGATTGGGCTGTGAAGTAAAGCAGCATTTTATTGTCTCTGATAGGTTGCTTCTAACACTGGAAGTAACTACAGGATGAAGCTCATCTGCAAGCCCCTCTTGGGCCCCTCAACAACTCTCACTGCAAGCCCCTTATGGTGCTGAGAGATGTCTTAAGTAACAGGCCATCCACAGCACTGCTACTGGTTCAGCCCTTTCTAGTGACCTATTAGGAATGCAATGTTTTGATACGCACAGCTGGAGCACACAGCCAAACATACAAAGATCTCCTTCAAAAGTCCAAACTCTCCCTATTTTTAATTTTTGTATTTAGCAGCATGTGAACATTCAGAGCCTGCCCAGAGCACTAGAGTGGCACTTCTAAAAGCCAATTCACAAGTTACACTTCAACACATAAATGATGTGGAAACCAGCTCAGAAACATGTTTATCAAGTCAGAGCGAACTAGCCTCTGGATTCTGGAATCCACATTAAAAGAACAGAAGCAACCAGCCTACTCTACCTAATATGTTGCTTGCCAGAGATATTATTACTTACTTGTAGCTGTTATTATCACTCAGTTTGAGGAACAAACATTTTCACCACAGGCTGTTGATGAATGTCATACATGTCTCCCATCATACAGCACTATACACTTGCAAAGGAAAGAGCAATTGTACTGTTTGAGTTTGCAGGGAGATGCAACTAATGGACACATGGTGCAAAATGTTCTTTAACCAACCACCTGCAGCTGACTCAAACGCAAGTTAAAAAGTGCTAATTCCACATGGCACAGAAATACTGAGAAATGGTTAAGAAAAAATGCTGCAGCAGTCACTGCACTGGTGGAGAGGACCATTCTTAGATCTGCAAGTTGTGACCGCACCAAGCCTGGAATGCACAAGGAAAGTCACAATCTCAAGACTATCTGCTTTACCTGGAGATATTGGCAGAAACATTTACCTTGTCTTTGTTCCAGCCACGATGCAATATATATACACAGTCAATGATGTAGAAATTTCTCCAGTTTCAAAAGAGAAGAGCTCTGCTTCTAGCTGTGCAAGGGTAGAATTGGAGCCAAGCTCCCCATGGTCAGTCCTTCGATGCTGGATGAGAGCTAAGGGAAGTGACCCAACCATACAGCTCAGCACTTGCCCTGCTGACACGGGGCTGGTCACAAAACATAGCGCCATGGAATCATTTAGGTTGGAAGGGACCACAGAGATTACTTAGTTCAAGCCCTCTGCCACAAGGGCTCTCTCACTAGAGCAGATTGTCCAGGGCGCCATTCAGCATGACCTTGAACACTCTCAGGGAGGAGGCATCTGCAACTTCTCTAGGCAACATAGTTCTAGTGCCTCAGTACACAGTGGGGTTCTCCAACCAGGCACCCATGCTCAGGCTACTGCAATAGGATAAACAGGGATACAAATCAAGAAAAACATGATAACCTGTGGTTATTCTAGGCAAGCATAAAGCAAGCAACTTACCCAAACTACACAACACATTAAGGGTCAAGCAGAACAATTCTGCTATCCAGCACAAAAGCACTCTTGCTGTTCTATGTCTTCAGAGTCCCACATCTGGCTCCTATCATCCCTTTCAGCTTCCTTCCAACCCTTCATGCACTGAGCACAGATGGTAGCTAGAGCTACATTATGGTATTTATATACACAGGCTTTAAAAGACTTACAAAATACAGAAACAGAGGTACCACAAAATCTCTGTAGCTTTGCAAATTTCCTAAGCAGTTACTTGGGGACATAACACGGGTAAACATTTTGGTAGGGGTATTAAAAACAGACCTTGAAGAATAAGACCCTGATCAGAAGGTCATAAACGCACTTGTCTTCACTTGTGTACTGCAACTTCACCCTCCAGAACTCCAAATAAGAGCTAAAGGACCACAGGAACAATACCAAAAGTCCAGACATCACCAGGCATGTTTTTAAGTTTAACTCACTGGGCAGCAGGGTGCTCTTAGTTCCTAAGGCCAGACTAAATGCAGCAAAACAAAGATACAGTCTTCCATGTTGGCCCGCATGGAATACTTCACCTATAGCAAGTGTCTACACTTACACAAGTCCGGCGTCCTTTTGTGTGTGTGTGTTTTTAAGAAGATGAAGCATATGATACGGCTGTCTTTCCTTTGAAGTATTTGAATGGTTGCACTACTGCCTCGCCACAGAGTCTGAGAAGCATTAATGAATAGGCTGCCTTGGAGAGCTGTTAATTCAAAACAGACTTGAATAACTCTCATGGTTTATTCAAAGCAAACAAAGAAAACATCCCTCTGTGAAGCCTTACTCACTTTGCTTCATGCAAAGCAGCATGAAGTAGTAGTAAGAAAATCAGATGTACAAAAAAAGAAGAACCCCAAACCATGAGTAGGTAACTTCTATCCATACTGAAAATAATGCTAAAATCTTTCCATAGACCCTAAAGTAACATTTGTTTGTCCACAAGATGAAGTCTTCAAGAAAGTAAGAAGAAACTCAAGAACTCAAAACACACCATCACTACTATTTTAGAAGAATTTAGAGGCTTTTCCTTACTCTCTATAGCAGCATAAAGCAATTTTTTCCCAGCAAATTTCAGTCACAAATTGACAATCACATTTAGGGAATTGAAAATATACGATTATTTTATATTGACTTCTATTACAGCCATCACATATGGCTTTATAAAGTCTTGCAATTACAAAACAAAGCAAAGAAGAAAAAGTTATTCATTTTCTGTTGGCTTGTATCCTTTTGACACACACAAATATAATCTATGTCCTGGCTTTCAGAGCACTTTTAGTTTAAAACAGATTGCCAACAAGTACTGCTGATAAATAAAGTAAGCTTTTAATCAGCCAGCTGAATCTCAACTCCTCATTGCTCCGGTAAATAATTTCTCACCATTGATGTGGCTGGAAGGGGTAGAAAGGTTTCTTCCTGGATACTTTTCCATTTAGAGTCCTATATAATTTTACAAGTTTTATCTGTCAGTGAAGTTGCACTTTGCTCTAACAGTAGGAGCAGAAGAACTTGTATCAGTTTTAAAGTGTTTAGAAGGATTGTGTTTACATAAGCTTTTGTATTTAACTGCATCTACTTAAGAACAGACTGGAAGTGGAATGGAACACCACATATGCTTTGACAAGGCTCAGCTATGGTGACTATTTTGACACACAAAATCTGCAAAATGCATTTATAAACACATTATCCAATTTAAGGAAATATAAATACTATACAAGACCTCAATTTCTTCAGGGAGAAGACAGATGAATTAGTAAATTAGCTGTAATCTTGTGTTATAGAAGATTCAACTGCTAGTTCATGCCCCAAAAAAATCATTAAAACAAGACTTCTCCGGGTTTTATATGCAGCATTAAGTATTTACCCACAATATAAAGCACCAGAAAGTGCCACAAAAGCCCTCACTGTTTTAACAGATTAGAAAGGAAAAGAGAAATCTGATTTTTCTTAAAGTCAAATTACACACCATGATACCAGAACAATTCTCAGCCTCACTTTTTCTTTCAGCATGATTATACATTCATTTAACAATTTTTGAAAATAGATTTAATCTAATCTCTACTACATTTAGAAATACAGTAATTTATACTTTTTTTAATGTATTTATATTCCTAAAACACAGTGATGTGTTTAGTGACTGTATAATGCTTAGCTGAATTTCTTCAGCTGAGCAGCACCTGGAATCTAGCATGTTATTTTAATAACATATGCTTGAAACTCAGCTGTGACTAAGATATTAACATTAACTCACAGAATCAGAGAATTATTGAGGTTGGAAAAGCCCTCTGAGCTCATCCAGCCCAGCCTATGAACTAACATGATCACATCCGTCAGATCAGGGCACTAAGTGACACATCCAGTCTGTCCTAAACACCTCCAGGGATGAATATTCCAACAGCGCCCCAGGGCAGTCGATTGAAGCCCATACAAGAAATATGCATGAAAGTACTTTTCATTCAAAACTTGGCCCTTCAAGGAAACAGACATTAGGGTTATAATAACATATATTACATTGCTAAGAATCAGTATTGAAGCTATCTTGTCAAAATTTGCTTTATAAAAGGAGAAAGGAATGCTACTAAATTTTATATTCAAAATGAAAACACCGATCTGGGAAGCTGAACACATTACTGCAAGAAGAGAGCAGCTCTCTGCCTCAGTGTTTTGAAATGCAGCTTACGTAACGTCAAGCTCTAGTGACAGATACTGGGCTTACAGTTATTGACTAGTGAGAGAATAAGGAAACAAGCAACAGAACAACACATAAGAATTAAATGAGTGGATTTTGGTCACAAGAGGTCCTTTGATTTGTCCATTTCCCCAGAGAGGAGATGCAATAAAAAAGACAAGAAATCAACATGAGAAACAATGAAGGGGTTGCCTGTTTGGGCTTCTTTTCCCATTTCTTCACAAAATCTAAACGTATTTTCAAACAAATTAACCATTCTCTTCACTTCGACTGCCACCCACTAGAAAAGGAAAGCACCATGAATTCCAAATTGCAATACCCTAAACAGATCAGAAAAACCAGTCTGACAGACATTCGTACAGATTACACTAAAGCTCTGGCATTGCCTTGAAAAACTCTCTGTGGCATTGCTGAAAAAACCAAGCAAGCTCACAAATTAAACGGATACAGAATATAGCACCAAAACTGAGCTACACTTTGTCTCCCTGCCCCAGCTTCAGCCAGTGCTTGCTTGGATTGTTTTGCAGAAGCTTTGGAGAGGAGATGCTCAAGGTGAAGATGAAGTGAGAGTAATGGGGCTGACAGCACTCTCTGACAATGTGATACAAGGATGAGCAGCATCACACAGCCTAGCAGTTCTCATTGCTCTGCACTGTGGTCCAGGTCTATTCCCATATTCATATTGCTGTTCCCTCTACTACTTGCTCTTGCTTTATAGCAGAGTAAGCCAGCAGCTTTCTCTCACTGGCAGCCCACATATTCCCTTCAGTGGACACAAGGGATGTCTGTTGTGCACATCCCATAAATGAACCTGAAAACACTGACTGGAAAAAAAAAAAAAAAATCAATCTAGGCTGCAAGACAGTATTATATCTGCTTCAGACGAAACTTGTTCTAAGTTCAGATAAAATAAGCAAGTACTTACCTACACTGGCAACATGAGTTGCCTGGATGCAAATACATGCGCATCAGAGGTGGTGACAGGAGTATAACAGCCTATTGCACAAAAAATCACCCTTAAGCGGAACAGACTGCCCTACAAACACAGTTTCTGATGAACCTGCACTGAGACTGTGATGGCTCTGCCAGGGAATTCAGCAATCACAGCAAAGATCATTGGGCAAGACAACCTAAATGAGAGACATACCCTGACTTTCTAAAGACAAAACCCAACCTCTATTAAAATGAGTCCTATAAACAAGGAGTATTTGATTCCAGAGAACTGTACATATTGAAGAGGTCCTCATGTGTACATACAGCGAAGCAAGCTTGGCCAAGAAAGTAGTTACTCTGCAATGATGGATGATCTGAGAGGGATGAACTGATGGCAGACTCCCTCACAGTAATGGTCTAAGGAAATGGAGGGAGAGGGGAAAAAGTCCAAGAACCTAATAAAACCCCTGTTGGGATTAACAGACAGATTTGTTAATCCTCTGGTGCATGCCACATGTTTCTTCAAAAAGGATCGTAGAAAAAACAAATCAGGAAAAAAACATCTGGCAACACCCCCTCATGAACTAACTGTCTTCTGCTGTTGCAGAGGCAGGGAGTCCCAGAGTGGAACGATTTCTCTGGATATGCAGAACAAGAAATGTTTCTTTCACAGGACAGAGTCAGGGCCAAGGTTTCTCCTGAGGTTGTAGTAGTACTGCTTCAAGCTGTATTTCCCACTAGCTTGCCCCCAGGATGCTGCTTCTTAGATAAAACTTAAAGAGAAACCACTGTCAATTCCTGTCAGTTACTGACAAACACAGGCAAATATAACATGAGAGCGCTCTCAGGATTTTCCAACAGAGAAATCTACTCTTGATGTTTGGCAATCAGCACCTCCAAGTCATTAGTAAGAATATCTGAAGCTCAGTGAAGTCCGCAGACATTGTCCAGCCATATTCAGAAAAAGCTAAACTCTTGCTGAGCAACTCACAGCTCAGCACAAACACAGCATTAATGACAGCACACTGCATGTGAACAGATGTAATCATCATCACTCGGTGACTTTCTTCTAAACACGCAATCCCAGATATTTACCAATACTAAAAGCATCTACAGTCATTCTTCACATGCAGAGACACTTGTATGACTGAGGGTTTCAGAACTAGTTTTAATTTAAACTATGAAAGGCACAGAGCTTGCTATCAAAACAAAAGATTCCAGCAGCACCTATTTGATGTAGGACAGCCATCTGTGTTCTCTTACAGGAACATGCATTAAATACATTCTGTTGAAAAAAACAAGAATGTATCTTACTTTCACAACAGTGAATTTTCCAGGAAAATACTGCTAAAGAACACAGTTGTGTGTTCAAAGTGAAGTATTTTCTCCAGTACAGCAGTCATTAGCAAAATCAGTAAGACACAGGATACTCATTTTGGTTATACAGTCATACCAGCAAAATGTTGTTGCTCAGCAGCATTACAAAATACATCACAAAAACCTGGAGGTAAAACACACAGAGCAGGCAATGTTGTATTTTAAATATGAAAGTTCAATTCCTAGGTTATTGAGCTATGTCTACTCATCTTCATTTACCTCTAAAATACCAGTTAGGAGCATGGAATGTGCCCCACTTGCTACTGGCTGAATTGTATCTTCCTACCAAATTTTCACAGAGGGCTTTTTGAAAAAAAAAGGGACCATTTCTTTTAAGAAAGAAATAATAGATTCTTTTCTGTTTCAACAAGAATCAAATACAGATGGCATAGCTGAGCCATTGAACAAGTTAGAGATAGCCTAGCTGAACTGTCTTCGTACTCACTGGGGAATTTCCTAGAAAAAGGCAGAGTGCAGAAATCAAGTTTAACCTTGAGTCTTTCTGCTAGACATTTCTCAACGTCTTTTCAAGTATCTACCTACATATTCAAACATTTAAATCTTTAAAAAAACTGGCAATAAGGAAAAAAAAAAGCTTTACTATCAAAATTATAAACCTGGTATCACTACTAAAAATCCTTTTCCACCTAAGGTATCTCTTTTACTGATTATTTATACATCTGATGTAAATTAGATATCATTTGTACGATGGGGAACAAAACAGTACTGACTACACACTCAGATGTCACGAGTTCCTTAGGCAGAAAAAAATCACGGCAAAGCTTAAATTGCACTTCCTCAAGAAAACAGAAAATACGATAAAGAATTAAATATACAAACAAGGATTTTATTAGATCTCTAACATAGATCTTGATGCGGAAAAGAAGGAATTTCAAGCTCTCAGAAAGTAACTTGACACTCAAGTGCTAAAACCCATGTGGTGTTCTCTCTTTGTCATCTCATCATTAGTAATTTGTCACACAACAAACAACTAAGCTAAAGCAACACAAGCTGGGGCTTCCAGCTCTAGAGCATCAGCATGAATGACTTCATAGCTCAGGGCTGGGGAGAACAGCTGAGGCTGAAGTTTAGATTTATTGCATATGTTTCAAAATACATTGTACTTAGAGCCAGGATTAAACCAGGCCTACAGATACTCAAATAATTTATAAGACTAAGCATGATGCAAATCAAAGCTGCTCACACACAAACACACATCCCTTTAAGCAGGTTTTCAGCTATCCAGATGAGAAACAAGACTACCAGCTCATACAACTCCTTTGAGCTCAGTGAGGGGGCACACACCTCTTCTAGAGAAGAGGGGCACCACTACTTAGCTGTTTGGGAAGAGCTTGTTTTGGTCTCTTTGCCACAGGCACATGCAATGCATAGCAACACGATACCTCGGCCAGTCTCCTAGGAGTTAACTCTACTCCACTACCAGTGAGTAGAAGTGAAACCATTCAGTTACACTTCTACCAAACAAGACAAAGTTTGCATCCAGTTCTAAGGAAAGAAGTGTTGGGAAAACCAGGAAAGGAACACGCATTGCATATCTGTTTTGTTCTGAAGCGTGTATTGCCTTGGAATTCAAGACAGTTCTTGTCCTGGGTCATGTATTTGTTTGATTGGATTTTTTTGAGTAAGTTTGATAGTTGGGTGATCAAAAGGGAGGAGATGGCAAGTACACACCCTCCTTCCTTAGCAGTCAGGCAAGTATCACATAAGGCTTAACAGCTTCATGTGCACCAGTTTCATTTTCTGCTGACAGTCACTCTCAGTATTGCACTTGATCTCTTTCTATGACAAGGTGACACACCTAGTGGATGAGGGGAAGGGCTGTGGACAGGTGCATGTTCTGCTGGCTTAAACATTGGCTGGATGATTGAACCAAAAGAGTGGTAGTGAATGGAGTTCAATCCACTTGGCAACAGATCACAAGTGGTGTCCCTGGGGCTCAGTACTGAGGCTACAGAATCACAGAATGTTAGAGGCTGGAATGGACCTCGGAAGATCATCTAATCCAACCCCCTACCACAGCAGGATCACCTTGAGTAGGTCACACAAGAACACATCCAGACTGGTGCTGAATGCCTCCAGAGAAGGGGACTACACAGCCTTTCTGGGCAGCCTGTTTCAGGGCTCCATCACCCTTACAGTGAAAAAGCTTTTCCTTATGCTTACCTGGAACCTCCTGTGCTCCAGTTTGTACTCATTACCCCTTGTCCTATCATCAGGCATAACTGAGAAGAGCCTGGCACCACCTTCCTGACACCCACGCTTTATGTATTTATTAATGTTAAAGAGGTCTTCACCGATGATTTGGATGAAGGGATTATGTGCACTCTTAGTAAGTTTGGAGATGACACCAAGCTGGGCAGGTATGCTGGCCTCCTTGGGGGTTGAGAGGCCCTATAGAGAGATCTGAACAGGTTTGAGGCCAACTGTATGAGCTTCAACAAAGCCAGCTGCTAGGTCCTCCACTTGAGTCACAAACACCTAGTGCATTAGGTCTAGACATTACAGGCTTGGGGGAGGGTGGCTGGAAAGCTGCTAGACATAAAGAGACCTGGGGGTATTGATTGATCATTGGCTAAACATGAACCAGCAGTGTGCCCAGACGACCAAGAACGCCAGTGGCATCCTGGCTTTTATCAGAAATAGTGTGGCCAACAGTAGGGAAGGGATTGCCACCCTGTACTCTGCACTGGTGAGGCCTCACCTTGAGTACTGGGTTCTGGTTTTGGGCCCCTAGATTCAAGAAAGACATTGAGGTGCTGGAGCAGGTCCAGAGAAGGGCAACAAAGTCTGAGGGCAGAGAATGGTCTGGAGAACAAGACTTAAGAGGAGCAGCTGAGGTAGCTGGGGCTCACTCTGAAGAAAAGGACGCTGAGAGGAGACATCGCTGCCTATAACTCCCTGAAAGAAGGTTGCAGAGAGGTGGATGTTGGTCTCTTCTCACAAGTAAGAAGTGATAGGCCAAGAGGAAATGGCCTCAAGTTGCACCAGGGAAAGTGTAGGTTGGACATTAGGAAAAACTTCTTCATGGAAAGAGTCCTCAGGCCTTGGAACAGGCTGTCCAGGGAGGGGCTTTCATTTATTTTAAAGTCATGGAGTTCTGGAGCTTAGGGACAGGGTTTAGTGGTGGCCTTGGGACAGTTGGGTTAATGTTTGGACTCCAGGATCTTGAAGGTCTTTTCCAAACAAAGCAATTCTTTGATTCTGTAATTATTATATGAACACCAACTGTACTTCAATATCCTTAAACCATTCCAGATAGAGCACTACACCCTATGACAGACATATTACCAGAAAACATTAATTTCAGTGAGAGAATACTGTAAAAAGTATTCTGTGGTTTTATGCACTTGCTTAGCTTGAGAAATGTTTTTAAATAATTGATTTTACAACGTGTCCCTTTGATTTGCAGCTACTTACATACATCCATGCTGCATTACTTCCATCTTTTAGTCAGAACCTGTCAAAATTATGATCGGTTGAGAAAGAGCAACAGCTAATTGAATAGGTTCCAAACAAAACTCATTTCAGGTCTGGTCTAGATCAGACCAGAAACAAATTTTGCACTTGCCTTGCCAAGGATAGAGTTGTGCGGTCCCCGATCTCCCATTTCTTTGCTTTTCCTGGTGTCTCTGGTAACAGGACCACACACTGGTGCAAATTCCAGTGGGGGTAGTATGTACAATGTAGATGGCCCTACAGAGCTAGACGCAATGCACCACACTTTCCCCTACAGAGCAGACTTAGCCAAAATTACTCAAATGTCCTAAAAAGCAAAAGGCATAGCTCTAGCTTAGAAAGGTAGTGCCTCTTCAAGAAAATGTATAAATTCCCTTACAGGTAGAAATAACTACCTTTAAATGATAACATAACACAAACCATTAGTATTATTTTACCAAGTCCATAAAGAGCCCTCCCAGGCTCATCTCCATTAACTGCATCTCTGCAAAACACAGCCAAGCAGATACACAATGATTACTCTTAATGTGCTGTCCAAACAGCTCTGAATAGCATACGAGGCTCTCCCCGTTTCCCTATTCCCGCTTCACGTAGAGCTCTAGAGAACCATTCTGCATTCAGGTAAAGGAAGATTCAGAGAAATATGACAAATTGTTGTGGAGCAAGGAAAACAGGTAAAAAACCTACTGAAACACAAACTGGTTTGGTGCTTTTCAGGCACAGAACCTTATAACCAGAATGGAGAAGCTGTACTTAATGCGTGGATAATTTCAGAATAAAAATTGCATAACCTTTCTCATCAGTGGATGATTAACTGAGGAATTCAGTTCCTAATAAAGTCAGACAGATCACAGACTCCACTGTAAAGCTCTTGTCATTTTTCACATTCAGCTCTGGCTCATCTACAACAAACATATCAATCCCTAGCCTACTCCTTTTTTAACTTCATTCTTTTTACAATGGGTGAATTATATAATTCACAAATGCAATGAAGAGGATGGTGGACTAAAGCTATATAACACATTCGGATTGTATCATGACTAGACACACCAGAGACAGCTTTAGGGAATTTAAATACCTGTGTCAATGAACCAAACACAGGCACATACCAGTGCTGCCCAACTGTAAATACCTGTCAGGTATTTACACTGTACACTCCACAACTGAGGCTTATGCCATTGCAGTTTCACTGTACATTAGCTGGGTTGAAGTGAATTTGATAAACCCACATGTGCTACAAGCCTAACTCCAGCTCCAGCACAGCTGCAGAGAGGTGATAAAGGTGCTCCTCTTTCTGGAGCAGCAGAGCTGACCTGGGTAGAGGATCTGAGCCACTGCAGAGACAGGGTGACAGAAAGGTCCTTCACACAAAAGCAAGAATGGATGACTAATTTAAACTATTTGGCCCTTAAGTCCTCTATTTGACCTGAACTTCAACTGTAATGTGGCATCCAGACATCAAAATAAGACTTAAGAGGTCTGAAAGCTTCTGTGTTTTTCCCAGGAAATCAGTATGTTAATAAAAGATGTCATCTTCCCAGGTTTTACTGTTATTTCCTTGATCTATATAGGACCAAATAGCCAAGATCTTTTGGAAGAGTCTTCTAAAGATTGCTCGTGAACAAAAGCAGCTATAAGCTTTCCCAAGTTTTGTAGTTTAGAAATAGTTCCTTCTTTACAGAGTACCCTTTCAACTATGCTGTGTGATCAAGAAGTCAAGATTACTATGATATCTCACTGTTCATTCAATGGCATGCCTAATGAAAATGTGGGTTATATTTACGAAATACAAAATGTGAAACAGCTGGAGAATGAGCTGTTCTGTAGTGAGAACAGTATGAGAACATCTTCCTGTTCAATTATCTTGCACAGATTCACCAAATAGAATTACCTTACATTACTCATTAACCACAGACACATCATAGCTGTGTAACACAATGGAGCTGTCTATACATTTGTATCAGCCACTGAGTGGCAGCAATTCCTTCCTTCCTAAAACTGAGTTACAAGAGGTAGGGTATACATTCCAGTGTACCGCTTCTTCTCAATTATTTTGTACTACCTCTAGATTATTTTCTAATAGCCTTAAATACAACCATACAAATAACACCAAGTGAAATTCCTTGTTATGTGTTTCCATATTTTATTCTGATAATCACACTGCCTTAGAAGTTTGCTATACTTAATTTCACAGAATGATAACTTGGAGTAAAACTATGAGGATCAGTGATATAGAAAATACTAGCATTTAAAAATTTCTTAAACTAAAGCATAGACCTGTATGATATTATGAAATGCAGAGTAACGATGAGAAACCTGGGAGACAGGAAGCCAAGGAGGTTGTTGGCTGACACATTATGTCACTAATAGACCAAGGATTGTGTGAGGCCAAGCCCCAAATAGGATTTGAAAGAAACTAAACCCAGGACAAGTGCATCCAGAATTTTGATAAAAACAATTTGTAGAGATGCTAACTACTGCCACTCAGGCTTTAAACAGTAGGAAAAGATGTAGCATGAGAACTGCTTAGCCCACACCTGCCTTTCCTGCAGGATCAGTTCCACCCTTGGAAGCATTCAGTTGTCAAGACACAGAATACAGGGCGCTGTAAGTCTTGCACACAACCTCCTGCCAAAGCTCCTAGGTCCAGATTAACACTGCTTTGGCGCTACTTGAATAATCTGCAAGTGATGCGATGCAACAGAACCCACGAGTACACCGGTATCAGATGCAATCACAGAATGCCATTAACTACATTATTGTAACTTACATACCCTAATGCTGGGGAATTCCTCCGAAAAAGGGAAGTTCTCTAGCAACAAACTAAAAATTGGCTGTTACAAGCCTGAACGAAGCAGCCACAAGCACTCCCAGCCCTCCGTGCTCACTGCCTGGCACCATTCGGCTGTGAAGCTGGGCATTTAAAAGGTCGGGTGTCCTGTCTGCCTCAAGTTCACTGCCGTTCGGAAGACGGGAACCTAGGAACCCAGTCTCAGCACGGCCAGGTGGGGTAAAAAGTTGGTACCGTCGGACTTGGCGTTTCTGCCGCGAGGGAACTCGGCACCTCTGTCACGGGATCCCGCCAACTCTCCACACCGCGCACAATCCCTCCCGCCAGCGCGCTTCCATCTCTCAAGCCGAGCCCCATACACCGGCCCCACTCAAGGTCGCGCCCTCACCATCCCCAGCTCCACCGCGCTCGCACCCGGGGAGGTTTTGGCGTACAAAGTCAGCGGCCGGCCCGTTCCCGGGGCTCCGCCGCAGCCCCCGTGGCGAAACCCAACATGGAGGCGCCGCAGAAGGAAGCCCCGTAGCCGCCGCGTTCTGGTGGCGGATGGACCCCGCCGGCACCCGCCCGCAGTACCCCGGCTCCGCACGAGACTCACCCCAGGGCGGCAGGTACCGCTTTCCCCGCCGGGAGTCCCGCGGAAGGCGACTGGGCCGGAGGAACCGGAGCCCGCGCCGCTTCCTCATTCACCCCGCGCCAGGCGGGGCAGGAACTGCTGAGCAGGGGCAGGTACCGGCACTCACCCGCTGCCAGCAACACGTCGGGGCCGCAGCCGCCGCCGAGTTTCGGGTGCCGTCCTGGGAAAGAGGGTGAGAGTGAGTGAGCAGAGAGACACAGAGAGAGAGAGAGAAAGAGACCGAGAGAGGCGGGGGTGGGACCGAGGGAACGAGCAGGTCTCGCAGCCGTCGGCCCGGCCCGGCCGGGCGCTCCCCGCCCCCCAGCCACGCCCACGGGGCACCGCCACGGGCCTCGCGCTCACCTGCTCCCGCCTGCCCCGCCCCGGAGGTGCCGATTGGCGCGGTGGGCAGCTCCCTGTTGTCCGCTGCCGTGTGTGGGAGCGCCCCAGCCCGCGCCTCCTCAGACGGCGCTCTGGCTGGATCCTGGCTCGGAGCAGGGCTGGTGCTGCGGGTGTTGGGCTGCACTTGAGGTGAAGAAATTATTTTGTTCTTTTTTTAAGGTTTCTTTTGTTTTCTATTTTGTTTGGTTCCACTGGCAGCCCCCATACAAATAGCATCTGGGTTTGGGGAGTCGGGACACAGATCTCGCTGGCCCCGTGTGCCTCTGCCCCCACGAGCAAACAGCAGTGGGGTTTTCTCTCTACAACTACCTTCAGGGAGTTTGAAATGAAGTGGAGGTTAGCCTCGTCTCCCTAGTCCCTAGTGAGAGTCAGGTTGTGTCAGGGGAGGGTCAGATTGGATCGTAGGAAAAAACTTACTCCTAGAAAGAGCAAGGAGGCCTTGAAACAGGCTGCCCAGGGAGGGGGCAGAGGCCCCATCCCTGGAGAGGTTCCACAAATGGGCAGAAGGGGTGTTTCAGGAGATGGGGTAGTGGTAAGGGGTTGTAGGGCAGACAGTTGGAGTTGAAGATCTTGAAAATCTTTTCCAACCTTGATGATTCTATGATTCTCCATGCTTTCATAGACTCATAGACTTGTTGGACTGGATGGGACCTTTAAAAGGTCATCTAGTCCAACCACCCATGCAAATGAGCAGAGACATCAAGGACTGCCCCAACACAGGTGCGGGACCTTATAATTGGCCTTGTTAAACTCCATGAGGTTCACCCAGGCCCACTTCTCCAGCTGGTCCATCATCCCCAGTCTGTACTGATATTGACGGTCAGTTGCAGCACAGGACTCTGAGGTGTAAAAAACAGAGAAAACACTGCCATATCCCTGTAGAACCAAAAGCGGAGCTTTGTTATATTTAACTTATACAGGTCAGATGCAATTATTCTCATGTTTTCATCTGAAATGATCTCATTCCCCCCACGTTTGAAGCAATGATTAAACTCCTGGTGGTTATTTGTGATGCTGTGGTGACTGTTTCTCCAGGCAGATGCTGGATCATGGTAAGCAGCTGAGGGTGACTGGGAATTGCTAAGGGCTCTGAACCAGCTCTTGAGTGACTGCAAATATCTCTCAAAAGCCATTGTCTATGAGTTTCCAGAGCGCTTCACTTGTTATGAGGTAATGTGAAATTTCCTCAGTTGTTTTCTCAGTCGTGAAATCTGAAAGGCAATATTTTGCTTATAAATTAGCCTTGACCATTGTATATTCCTATATGGCGAGTTTAATTTGAAAAATCTTATTTTAAAACAAAATTTCTCTTAGATGAGTGCTCTAGCAGATGTAAGGATAACCACTGTTTAGGTGAAAGCAATGGAATAATTGTCTTGGATCATTTTGTTTCTGCTGCAAGTTGAGCAATGTATTTTGTACAATTGTGTTCTTGTGCATTTTTAAGTGTGTGCTTTTTTTAAATTAAAAATTATAAATAATGTTTTTCTCCTTTGGGGCAGAATAATACCTGATTAACTGTAATGCTGTAATAAATTGCACGAGAACCCTCAGATAGAAGTACATGGATTGCCGTTACGCTGAATTCCAAGGGATTTATATACATTAGTTCATGAGAGGTGTTGTAAAAGCCAAACTAAAACTAGATTGAGAGTGAAAAAAGCAGAAGTTATCTGTGACCAAGCAGTTTTCCTCATTTTGATACTTCCAGTGAAGTTTGGCAAAACAGGAAAGGCTTTAAAATGCATTTCATGTTCTTGAGTATTTGATGGAGTGTAAGTGGTCAGAGAAAGTTGGTTTTGGTTGATGACTTTTACATATAATGTTGCAGCAGGCCATTTGTTAACTACCATTGCCTTTCAATTATTTAGTGACACTCTAGACAAAGCCTTTCTGAAACAAACCGTCTTCTCCTTTGGACTGTGAAAATTTTGCAAAGCCTCAAGAGATTTGTATCTTGGGTCTTAGTTCAGTCAGTGGGTTTAAGTTGAAGTGGGACTGAGTAAAGGCAAAAAATTGGATCCACAGGAAATAAAACAGAGGATCTTCTCAACTGATACAGTAAGATGGCTTTAGAAATGTCTGAGGCATGCTGGATTGCATTGCGATTACAGGGAGCTACTGGAAATTTTAAGGGCAACCACAAAAACAGAGATGTGGGGAGGGACAGGGGCACAGGGATGAGAGCATACTGTCTGTGATCCATTTTCCTGAAATGTGTCTTCATGTATTTAGTTTGAAACCAACTTGAGACTGGTTTCTTTCTACATTTGATGTCTTGGGTAGCTGGATAGACAGCCAAGTACATCCCAAACTATAGTTAAGCACTGCTTTGGTTTAGGAAAACTTTGAGGAGGAAGTAAACTTTCAGCAGGACCTCCTTCACTTGAGTTTTTTCTTGAATTTTCCTATCCAGAAAACCTGCTTTGCCTGGGGCTGCTTGATTTTTACCATATGATATGATGTGACTTTGAGCTCTTTCATGTGCATGGAATCTTTGTCTTTAAAAAAGTGAGAAAACTTTCTGCAGCAAATTTGTAGTGAAAGTTAAGAGCCTGTCCTGAAGACTTCAGAACTAGACTGGACAAAGCCATTTTCCTGAAGTCTTTAACCACCTGTTGTGAGCTGACCCCGCTGTATGTAAACATGTATGTAAACCCCGCTTGTTACCTTGAGCAAACAAACCAAATTTTACTTCTGATGGCAGGCATGATTTACACAAGGAGATGACTTACGCAGAAGTGTCATTTCAGAACAGAAGATTATTATGGCAGTTGTTGGCAAGTTCTTTTTGACAGCCCTCTTGGTAACAGGACTTCATTGGTCTCTGTTTCCCAAGCCTACCCACAAAGTACCAGCTCTCATTTCCTCTTTTCTGATAGTAGTGGGGGTGTGAAAAGAAGAGTCTGGTGATTTCTACTTGTTATGTTCTATATGAGTCTGTGGTTTGCTCTGTAAGCTCACGTATTTAAGTGTTTTGATGATTATGTGTGGTCATATGTTCAGCTTTTTCTTAAAGTAGAGGTAAAAAGCCTATGTTTTCTATAGTGCTTTTTCTCCAATTTTTAATACATTTTTCCTTGAAGGACATGAGTTATTTGTGGGTTATCAATGGCACAGGTACTAGATTTTGTTGTATGGCAATCTGGCCTCTGTATACACTAGGACTGATATCCAAGTGATACAGAAATTAGCTTTCTTTTTTCTGAAGTTCTGCAACTTTTGTGTAATTATCAAAGTAATCTCTAATTAACATCTAGCCCTTATCCTTGCGGGTTTTATACGGACTAAGGAAGAGTGTCTTCTTTCTGTTAGTCAACTTTATTCCTTGTGATTTGCAGTTGATTTGGTCCGAGGTGTTCAGGGTTTGCCTCTGTGCACGTTGCACATGAGCAAGTTGCTGTGCCTGCACACTGCTGCAGTGGGATCACAAAGACGGTCTGCACAGTGGTGAGGCACTGCACTTGGGAGGAGCTTATTATCTCTATCTACATTTACTGTGAAACTTGCAGCTGCAACTGTAACTTCCAGCTACATCATGTTCTGTACCTAGTACTGAGTTTAAATAACAAAATTACGATTTTAATTTTGTTTTTCTTGAAGGATGAGATGTGTAAGCTGTTTAACAGTTCTAGGGAAGATCCTGATGTCAGATGTAAACATATGAATTTCTACATATTTGTATAAGCAATTTACTGCACAGTAGGTCTTGTTATGAGATGTCATTTTTAAGAATGTGAGATTAGAACAGACATGCTTTATGTCTGCTCTGCAGTGTTGCTTATAAAAATAATCCAAATATATTATTTTGTAGTAAAATTAGACAATAAAGTAGTTTCATGACAGTTTTGCTGAGATGCCTGCTGTCCTAGTTTTGGATTATTTTGAGCTGGTTTGGATTTCTAGACAAAGTTTGGTGTTTGGCTCTCTCGCCTTGAGACAGTGATTGTATTTAAATCCTGTGCACTATTCCCATTTTCTTAACCATGTAATGTATGGCTTTATTAATATAGAAGATTTGCAGATGTAATCTTGTAGTTCCCAAAAGGTAGTTAAATTGGGTCACATATAAAAAGAATCCAAAAAAAATCTCTCAAGGTTCCACAAAGATCTCCCTGCTCCCTTCCTTTGTTGAGGGCAAATGACTGATTCCTGCATTTTGAACATATGAGACTGTAGCAGTAAACTTAGTTTCATATATGTTTTTCAGAAGACTTAAATTTTTTGTAAAACTTGCAGTGTTTACTGCACACACATCCTAATATTTGGTTTCAAGACACCATCTGCCAGTGTTGGTTCTGAGCAATGAAGTGTTCTACTTCCCCTTATGATAGCTTTCATTTACAAAGTTAATAAGATGGTAGAAGAAGGAAGTGTATGCATTGATGCAACTTTGTTTCTTACCACAGTCATATTCATTGTTGGTTTTACATTCCTGTGAATATTGAGGAAAACTGTGCTGTGAAAGAATACAAGCACTGTTTCTGATGTCTTGGTTTGTTTTTAAGTTCTCTTTTGAAACAACTGAATTTGGTATTGCGTTGGGAGACAGGATTTAGTCATGATGATAGGGCTAGGAAAAGGTTGGACACAATGTTATTGAAGGTCTCTTCCAGCTGAAACTGTTCTATGATTCTGTGATTTTTTTGATGTTCATGTAAGCATCAAGAAATTGAGATTTGTGCACAGAAAGTCACACAACATTCTATGCACTCTCTTGGGCAAGGGGAGTGATGATTAAGTTTTTTCCCCAAAACTCCTTTTGACATCCTTTTGATTTACAGCTGAAGTGACCAAGCTGGAGACCAAGTCAATGAATTTAGGCCATCACAGGAATTTGGCTGATAGTACCTGATGCTTTTGCTGCTTATTTGAGAGGAATGAAGCGTCCACAACAATCACCTGAGGCATACAAATCTGCTGAGTACGGTTTTTACTTTAAAGGAAAGTGAAGTTTCAAATGTGTCAGCTATCAAAAGCTCCAACATTCAGGAAGTTCTGTCAAGTGCTAGTATCTGATGACATGGTGACTTGCTAGGATAATGCATGTATGTTCTGGTTTTAACTTATTTCTAGATATTTTCTGAGACTACAGTCGTGTTCGTTGTGACTCTTGGAGGATTAGAACACCAAGTTGAGGCTGCTGATCATACTGCTTCTCTGTCTCTCGCAGTGGCAGCAAGGTGCAGCTGTTGGAGGGGAAACTATGTCAGTGTTGCTGCTATACTGTCTGCTCCTTTCATGCTTTATCTCTGTCTCCCCTGCTGCTGGCGTTGGGAAAAGGAAGGGCTGCTACCTCTTGCTTCCTTCTCAGTGAGTGAGCAGGGTGTACAGACACAGTAACAAGAGCTATCTGTAGTACCCGGAGCATACCACCGCTGGAACACAGGCTGGTGTTATTTTTCATATAATCCTCAAGTAGTCAGAAATTATTAACTGAAGTGTTTTGGGGTTTGTTGTTTTTTAATCTGTATGAGTGGTTATCCAAAATACACAAATCACAGTGGTGTCAGGTTTTTTGGTCTGCTTAAAATGCTTAGGCTGTGCTATCAGACCGTGCAAACAATAACATGGATCAGTCGCATGCTGTGACTAGAACTAGCCTTCATTTGCACAAAATAAAATGTGCCCTGTTGCGACTGTGGGAGTACCTACCTGAATCCTAATGTTATTGTTGGTTGTGTAGCTTTAAAGCTGCAAATGAACAGCTTACTTTCGTTAGCTAGTGCTACTAATATTTCAAGTATCCATTTCTACTTGGACTATAGGCTTGGGTATTATTCCTTGTTACAGATATGATTAATAATGTTGGGTTTGTGTGTTCCCAGCTACGCATCTTTACATGTCTGAGTACAGGCAAGTAGATTCATATGATTTAAACTATTTTTGTGTTATGATAGTAACTTAGTAGGATTTCTTTTTATTGGTACAACAACTACTGCTATCAAAAGCTGATCATAGTATTGGGGAAACAAGATAGTATGCAAAATGTATCCTAGTAAACTTTAAAAAGTAAAGCTAACATCAACAATGGAACTGCAGATTGTGTGTATTTGAACAGGAGGAGGGTAGAAGATTGAAGTCACTTGCCTTAGGCATGTAACTGTTGTGTGGAACCTCACAAGGACAATATGGTGTAGTTAATGCCTGTGGTTGTAGCGTAGATGTTGAGTGATGCCACTTCAGAGAGAGATGTCAACATGTCTTCTCACCGCATTGCATGGTGGTTAGAGAGATAGGGTTTGGTGGAAATAGCAGGTCTGCGCTGGGCTTGCCAAATAATGGGTGAATCAAACTCCCATTCCTTGTGCTTGTTTACTGCTACTGGTAGCAAGATAAAGGACATTGCCATTTAATATCTCTTAAAATAATAAAGCCACTGAGAATATTTAGTTTATAGTCATAGGCTAAAATTGATTCTTTCACTGAAGTCTTAACTGTGTAAAAAACAGAGACTGCTAGCAGCAGAATTAACAGGGAAAGCCCATCTGCAGCAGAGGTGCTTTGCAAACCTGTCTGAAGATAGGTTATACTGTTAGAGGCACTAGAGCCAGTATTCCAAACATATTTTTCCTGAACAGATTTGGCTGTGTGTCTGGCTTCTTTATAACATGACCATTGGTGTAACTCTGTGAGCTGTTACATACCCTATTACATTCTCACCTTTCAAATAATTTGAGGGGGTGTTAAAATTGTGTTCAAAATTGGCTGTAGAATTGCTTCTTTTTGATGCAAATATGGTGTCTTGTGTCTACTGAGTTGTAATGTGACACCCATCTACAAGAAGGGCAGGAAGGATGATCCGGGGAATTACAGGCCTGTCAGCCTGACCTCGGTACC
>JAOXOE010028477.1:0-12158 GCA_028565055.1 Phoeniculus purpureus | reverse complement strand
GTATGCTTCACCCACCCAATATTTAAGGCTGATAAACACAGGTCTAGATGGCCAAGCCAGAAGAGTGGTGGTGAATGGAGTTTAATTAAGTTGGTGGCCAGTCACAAGTGCTGATTCCTGGGCTCAGAACTGGAGCCTGTTCTCTTTAATACCTGTATCAACAATCTGCATAAGAGGATTAATTGCAGAAGACAGCGAGTTAAGCAGAGTTGTTTAGCTGCTTTGGGGCAGCAGAAAAGCTCTGCAGAGGGATCTGGACAGGCTGGATCTATGGGCCAAAGTCAGTGGCGTGAGGTTCAATAAGGCCAAGTGCCAGGGCCTGCACTTGGGTCACAGAGCCAGGCAATGCTTCACGCTTGGGGGAAAGTGGCCAGAAAGCTGCCTGTTGGAAAAGGACCTCACGGTGTTGGTTGCCCACTGACTCAACATGAACCAGCAGTGGGCTCAGGTGTCTAAGAAGGCCAATGGCATCCTGGCTTGCATTAGAAATGTTGTGAGCAGCAGGCATAGGGATGTGACTGTCCCCTGTACTCAGCACTGGTGAGGCCACATCTCAAGTACTGTGTTCAGTTTTGGGCCCTTCACGACAAGAAACACATTGAGGTGCTGGACTGAGTCTAAATAAGTGGAACAAGATTGGCAAAGGGACATGAAAAGAAGCCTTATGAGGAACAGCTAAGGGAGACCTCATTGCTGTCTGTAAGTACCTGAAAGGAGATTGTACAGAAATGGGGGTTGATCTCTTCTTACATGTAATAAGTAACAGGGCAAGAGAAAATGGCCAAGCTGTCCCACGTAGGTTTAGGGTGGGCATCAGGAAAAACTTGACTGAAAATCTTGTAAAGCACTGGAACAGGCTGCCCAGGGCAGTTTTGGAGTACCCATCCCTGGAGGTATTTAAAAGATATGTAGATGTGATGCTGTAGTACATGGTTTAGTGGTGACTTGGCAGTACCGTGTAAATGGTTGAATGTGATCTTAAAAATCAATTTCAATAAAAACAATGTTATAATTCTATGATTCTGTATCTTCCCATTTCAGCATGCACATTCAGACAGGTAAGTTGCAGCTTTGTCAGGTTTTCTAAAATCTCAGTCCAAACCAGACCTTCTGTTGAGTTTTTTCCAACTTCTGAGCAGGCAGGCTCAAATGGCTTCTTCAGATAAGAAGAGTATAACTGCATGTCCCTGTAATCAGTTAGAACTTGAGTCTGAAGTAGAAGTGCGTCAGAACTATGGGTACAGAAGACTAAGTGTAAAAAAAAAAGCAGGTCCTAGGCTGGACAAATATCAGGGACAGAAAAAACTATCAAGATATGATGTTCAAATACCTACTCTTACCAATCCTTATTTTAGCAGTTGCTTATACAATAGCCATACCATCCAAGACGAGAGGAGCCCAAAATCTCTTCTCCGCACTCATACCTACAGTCTGCACCAGAAAGACTTATGAGCAGAAAGGAATATAACCTGTCATAGGTGATTTCAACCATCTCTTTAAATCCTCTTGCATCTATTTTTGATTGTGAAATTACTATTGCATCCAAGTACTCTTTAAGCACTTCATTTCTGTATGTAGTTTAATTCCAAACAGAAAAAAAAATCAGTCAAAAGAGCTTAAATGAAGCCCAAAGTAATGACACCTTGGAGTTTCTTTTCACTCCTAAGAAGGGTTATTCTCACCCAACACTCCTGCCTTTTTTTTAAAAAAATTCTGGTTAACAAATTCGTCATGTTTCTCTCACAACTAGCTACAATAAATGTGTTTTTCATTCATTAAGTAACATGCATACAGTTTCTGCATAAGTAAGAACTGGAATCACTTGGAATCCGCTCTAACTCACTAGTATCACTGTCACCAAATTTCCTGCTTGAGCACTACTTGTCTACTACTGAATCCTGAAACCACAGTGCAGATGGCTACAGCAAAATGAACAAAACTTCTTGGGTTTTTTTTGGTCAGAACAAAGCCACAGACAGTGTAACTATTTTTTGGTATCAGGAACTCACTGCTTTTGCACAATGTCTACGACCATCAACAAAGCCCAGAGATAATACCAGAAATAAGAGAGACACACATTTTCTTTGACACCTGAAGATAAATTTGTAGAAGTATTTCAAAACCTGTAGTCACTGTTGCCTAACTTAGTTACGGAGTACTCTGTATTTTGCTAGTGCAGTGATGAAACTGGAATTAGAATTTACAAATGTATAGCTTTAAGCAGATAAGATGCTCTAAAATAAGTTGCTCAATCAAAAGCCTGTGCACAGTAAGCTCTCTATTCACCAAATGCAGAAAAAGGTACTTCTTTGCAATGGAAACAAACATTTCTGAGTTACTGGGAGCCTGCCAAAGTTATGCCAAAGAAGTAATAGCCAGACTAGTATATAAAAAAATACCCGTGCATTTAATGATTTAAGTGAGGAAGGAATTATGCATGTCAACAGAGCAAAGCTTGTGAATTTATATGTTGACATTTATAGAGTTTAACATGAAATGTAAAAATCAGGCAATCCCAGAATGGTAGGGATCGGAAGGAGCAGGAGATCACCCACCCCAATGATATCCTTTCAGGAACAAAATGCAAAATTTTAGTCATTATTTGGTTCTGCATCTATTAATTTATTTCTTGTAATAGTCTTTAGCCAGTTTACAGACAAATTTACTCAGAAGTGAACAAAATATGAGACAATTCTTAATTACAGGTTATTTCTAACTGTATTCACATAACTGAAAACTACTGAATTAAATTCATGCCACTGATAAATCTCAATATTAATATAAATATTATCTCAGCTATATCTTGTCTATGTCCTTCAATTATAGGACCCTAATCAGAAGATCAATTCATTTAAATGACCTAAAAACAGGGGGTGTGAATGTAGTAATTTAGAAGAGATATTGAATCTCATAAATCACACTTGAAATAGGAACTTAAGCAGGCACACGTCCTGAGATCAGAGTAAGGAACTGCAGATTATGGTAAAATGAACTATTTAGTGACAGTTCACTGAAGTCGAATAAATCAGTAATTTGACAGTGCGGAAAGGGAAAGCTCTTGCTTCCCCGCATTTTCCTTGTTCCTTTTGCTTTTGATTCAGATCCTTCCTTCATGACCTCAGTGAAGCTCTGTCTGACTGGACAGGACACAGCATCCACATGTTCTCAAGATTAAAGATTTAATGAGTTAAACAGCTTCTGGCTTTCCCAAGCTAGTCTTCTGATGTTTTAGTGAGCTGTGTATGCTCATATGCAAGGTAAGCAACACGCATTTGTGGCCAGAACTCTAGGGACTCCCCATATTGCCCTCAAAAGTTGTTAATCTGTCTTCATCTGTGTCACATAACCAACTTTAATAGTGTATTCTAAAGAGGAAATACATATCCACTCATTAACTTGCAGCCTACATTAAAGTTTCAGGACCTATTAATACCTGCAGGGAAATTAAAATGAAGGCAAAAGATTTTCTGTCCAATAAACATAAAAAAAGGCAAATCTGAAGATTTAGATCAATCTGTAGCTGGAAAAAGCAATCATAAAAGTACTGTAGGCAACTAGAGGACAGCACAATATAGTCCACTCTGTCAAGCAAAATACATGCTAGAAAGACCACTAACTTGCCCATCTTGGAACAAGAAAACAATGTTCCCGCCAATGAATTTGACTAAGCTGAACTTAGAGTTGATTGTATGCTCCCTAAGAGAAAACCCTTTCAGAACGGCAAATCAGGATTCACCTTGCTTAACCACATAGGGTCCCTAGATGGTCAGTGAAGAGATGTAAGTTCTTACAGAATATGACACATCTTACCTGTTCTAGATAGAGTAAGACAAATTTCTTTGAGACGTTCTTCACTGCTATGAACAAGGAATCTCTGCAGACTGTTATAAGTATCCACTTTTAGATGAACTGCAGCCACAATAGCAACTGTGAAATGAAGAGCAAAAAGTCAGAAACAAGTATAGAGATATAATAACTAAGTCTGCAAACACCTTCTAGGGGTATATCTTGTCCATCCTTTTTCATTGAGACTCTACACTTCCCCCAATCAGCATAAAAATAATGGAAGAATCTTGATCAACTTGATCGACTTAAGACTTGGACCCAAAGTTCCCATGAGACATGTGGTTACATCTTCTTTTAATAAAATAGGAATGAAAGATTGAGGATGAGTGAATATGTGGGGGAGTCTTCCAAACACACTGGAAACAGAAAGAGCAGTTGTCTGAAGACTGAAAATTAAAGAAGTCACTGATAGGCGATATTGTCTGCTAAAATAATTTAACTTCCTTCCAGTTTCTCTCTTACACCAAATTTTATTTATTTGGATCTTAGGATGGATATTAAGGTACTTAGGCCAAAAATTACACTGTGTGTAAACCAGTATGGTATATTAGAACACCTACCTTACATGCCAAATTTTAAAGCAATTTTTTGTTTGCTGCTGATTTTTATTAAGAATTTTTGGCAACTTCCACATTTTTTTCAGTTTTGCTTCTTTAATCACATTCATATCCAGACATGTGGAGTGCACATACCTGAGGATAAAGCAGCAGCCCTGTTCTTTACGATTCAAAGGTTGGAAGAAGACAACACTGAATAAAATTTAGTATAGAAGGAGCTGCTCAATGAGCATGGAGTACTCGAACCAGTCTGAATGTTCATGTTTACTAATACTTAGAAATTGTAACTAAATAAAACACAGCCTGGTAGCAGGAACACGATATCCTGACAGACTTCTTTATAACTGATAAAACAAGAAAAAATTTATTCTAATCATGGTATACTTTTACTGCCAGAAAACATAATTTCATATTATTAACTGATTCACTGCAAAGTGCCATATATGATACCTTCCATAAATCATTATTTACTTATTAATCCATATAATATTCCTAACATCACCTGGCTGATGTGTGGAAGGAAATACTAAGAGCTCGCCATTTAACTTGTCAGTCCTTGTCAATCAAGCCAAAGACAGGGACATACTCACCTGTGAGAAGAAACAGATGAAAGGGCTTGTGGAGAGATATTTACAATTTTAATTCCAAGGAGTGAACAGAACAATGCCTTTGTTTCTGAGAAATTCTTACAGTTATTTTGCCTCAGATGAGAACACCAGTTTTCCTTCACTTTCTATTATGAAATTTGCATGGAGAAACTGAAAAAAGCCACAATTTCCTCAGTAAACATAGGGTACAATTTTATGTCAGACGGGTGAATTGAATGCACTGGCAAACTCTTTCAATTTTCTTTCCTGAAGTGCTTTAGAACACAAGTTATGGCTTTTTCATTATGGTAATGACATACATTTTTTGAATATGTGTATTTACGTAAATTCTGGGTTTGACAAAAGCAAGGGCTATTGCCTTGTAATTGGATATCTATTTATAGCAAGAATTAATCTCATTTGATATTTTCTATTTCCAAAAAGATCTACTGACTGTTCTGATGGGGGTTTTTTGTTATGAAGTGGACCACAATCAAACTACCAAAAATCCTTCTGTGAATGCCCTTACCATTCCACTCTATAATGCAAACAAAGCAAACTAATTTTCCAGAAAGATACAGTCAAGACAAAGAATGATATACATAAGCAAACTTTCTGCATGAACGTAATGGAGAACACCAACCAGCAGTGTCTTAAATGGATATGATAGCAGAAGATCTGGAACAGAAATAACAAAATCAGCTGTCACAAATTGCCAAAACGAAATGAAAAGTGCTCACTTGTTTTGAAGGAACACACTTCAAAGTTACTAAATTGTTAGTGCAATCTACCTTAATTCCATCATAATTCAAAGTAGATTGCCAGTGTGCATACCTAGATTCCTCTCCTTTCGCCCTGAATATAAGCTAAGTATGAGTCCTGCTTGTCGCTCATTTGCAGTCTGACAACACAAACAACTGCAAATGAAATTGATCCACTGTGGGAAAAGCAGCAGAACAGAACAACAACACTACAGTTAAGTGAGTAGCAAATTCCAACAAAGCAGAAAATTTTATTAAAACTATTATTCTTGCAGTATCTCAGAAAGATAAATCATAAAGAAACACACAGAAGTAATAGTACCTTGAGATTTGGTTATCTCATTTTCTCAAAGCTACTGCATTTGCAATTGATTCAGACTGAATTAATGGACTTGGTACCAAAGGTCTTTGCAATCCAAACAATTCTATGATTCTAGTACTGTGCCTGTTAACTATTAGAATCAACTTATTAGTATTGTATTTCCATTCTGCATCAATATTTGAGTTGTGTTACCCATCTCTCAATTTCTGAGAGGGAGCTTAAACAGCTTCATAAGTAACTTACACAGGGCAAGTTATCCATAGAGTGGAATCTAAAAAACTTAAAAGAGATAAGGAAGATAAACAAACATGAAAGAAAGTAGAAATAAGAAGCAGGCAGGAAATGAAAAGAACTACCACAAGAAACCAAGAAAAAAAAAGGAAAAATATTACATACTTGGTCAAAGAATAGAAAAGAATACAGAATTATTTTTTTAATACAGCAAAAATAAGTCACAACCACAGAATCACAGAATGGTTTAGGTTGGAAAGGACTTCAGAATTGATCCAGTTCCAACCTTCCTTCTCTAGGCAGGGACATCTCCTAGTAGAACACTTCCAGGGATGAAGCACAACATGTTTCAGTACCCTACCACCCTCATAGTGAAGGACTTCCTAATTATACCTAATCTACAGTGTTTAGCTTGAAATCAATCCCCCATGTCCTGTCACTGGAGTCCCTCATAAAAAGTTCCTCTCGAGCTCTCATGTAGCCCCCTTCAGGTAGTGGAAGGCTGCTATAACATCCCACCAGAGCCTTCTCCAGGCTGACCAGCCCAATTCCCTCAGCCTATCTTGACAGGACAAGAGAGATCATTTTATAAATAACACTTTTGTAACAGAAGACTGTTTTATTAAATATACCTTGTTTTCCAGTCTGAGGAAGCAGAACATTTTTCAATTTAAATAATTTTCAGAAATAGACTTTTTTTTAAGTTTAAAAAAATCAAATCAAAAAGAACAGTTTGCACTGATTTAAGGGGCCTTATGCTGATTTATGACAGTTGAAAATACATTTGGGAAATATTAGAAAATATTTATAGAAATATTAGAAAATATCAAAAAGTTAGAAAATAATGGAAGTCTATACAGAGAAGGTGTGATACTTAAATATGACTGCAAATTCTACAGTCAGTAATTCTGCTATACTAATTCTTTCTCTAATAGCAGAGGTCTTAGTCATATCCTCTTAAGCCCCAGAGTTATTAAACAAACAGCACTAAAAACCAGAAGTCTTTCCAATTTCATTACTTCTGACAAAATAAAATTAACCCTGATTTTAAATATTTTTCAGTACAAATTGGTTATATATTATTTGACGCGATAAGAACTACAAATTATCACTAAAGAATCCAATTATAAATGTTAAGCAAATCAGTTTGATCAGTTTATGCTTAAAAAAAGAGCCAACAGGAACAAATTAGGAGACATCATGAGGACAAAGGTACCAATGAAGAGCTAGAATCAGTTTATAGAGTCAAAGCATAATAAGTTGAACTAGATGGCTGTAGTAAGTCCTTTCTATTTGTTATATTCCATTCCAGGAGACAAAGATTTGTTGTGTCTAGTACAGTGCAAAAATATGCAAGTAATTCTTCCGTTGGGTTTTGCTAAACCTCACACACAGCCCTAATTTTAGGAGCTTCCAAAGGTAAGAATGCTCAAAATTCCTGGAAAAATTTCAAGGGTAACATTTAACCTTCAATTACTGAATTCAATTCCTTGCTAAACAGTGTGGTACTTATGAAAAAGGACCAAATACCGCAGGCTGAGGAACTCAGCATTGCTTAAGAAGGGAGCAGGAGTCCAGGAAATCCACAATCCTGAATGCTCAAGAACATTATCAGCCACCTGACTAAAGGAACCACTGGCTGAAAGAATAACTATTTGCCTAACTCTAATTCTTGTTGTCCAGACACCACATTACTCTAGAATAGTCTGTCTGCTTTGACAGTGGTAATCTACACTCTTAAATTTGAAATTCTAAATAAGAAAAAGTGTGTGTGTGTGTGTGTCTCAGAGAACACATTCTGTTGTGTTATTGCTAGCAAATCAGAATATGTTGGGAGAAACAACTCACTAAGTTAGCTAACAGCAAGGTCGTCTACACCTGTCTCCAGCAGTGAGATATGCAAGTTATCTGTGTTCCAGTGAAGGACACGGATAGATTTAATTTTCACTTTGAAAATCACATTAGCCAATACAGTTTCCTCTATAACTACAAACCTAGTAGACACTGAAAGAAAAAAAGAACTTCTTGCACATATACTGCAGATGCAATCAAATGTACTTACTAAGAAAAGCACCCCTCTTCTCAGTATCCAAAGTTGCCCAAAAGCTTAATGAGACCCCAAGTGTAAATTAGAATGTAAGAGAGTATTATCAGTTTTCATATGGACCACAGAAATCAATGGCATATCTACAGTAGTAATACTGATTTCAGTTCAAAAAAATCACATCTCAAAAAAGAATACAGGAAGAATATAAAAATAACAGAAGGTAATTCAGACATGAATTTTAAATACGTTAAAAATGTAAGGACAGGTGTAGAAAATAACTACCACACAAAAGGGAAAAAAGTCCTAGACTCTGTAATTTAGAAAATAGATAACTATGTGGGCTGATAAAACCACAAATGACACAATGAAAATAAACTAGTATGCTAATAATCAAAAACGGAAAAACAATGAACTGAAAATGAAAAAAAAAGTTAAATAAATAATGTTTAAAATAAATAATGTTTAAAATAATGTTTAACATAATGTTAAATAAATAAATGTTTAAACCCTTCTTTTTCTCAGCCTTCTGACTCTTGTCTTCTCTACTGTCAGGGACTGAATGTGGAGCTTTTAAATTATCACACATGTTTCTGATCACTATTACCTAATAAGCTGTATATCAGGAAATACAGTTACATTAATTAATATCCTCCAAGGCTGTCCCTTCTCCTTATGATATATCCAAAGGATCTTACTACACTCACGATAGACACAATCATATCCTCTCCTTGAAACTATATCTTGAATTTTGCCAAATTTCTTCATACTTTTCCAGGCAGTACACATCAAGTGCTGACTATTCAGAAGACAATGTCACACCTTCAGGTGTGATGAAGACACCTGTCTTCATCAGTCTCTCTCCCTCTCTCTCCCCTTTTCCTTTTATCAGTCTTTCTTACTCTTCTCCTTTACCAGGTAGCATGAAGAAGTAATTTTTACCTTCATTTTCTCTCAACAGAGTTGAGTCTTTGCATATAAACCAAGCCTACAAGAGAGGGAAAAACCTAACAAGAAAACATATTTACTAAGCTGATTAATCTGTAAATGCAATGGATTCTTGCCTTTTTCTCTGAAGAATGGGTTATCAACTCCAACCACAGGACGAATGTCAGAAAAATTAACAGCACCTTTGATCCAGTACAGCCATTTCTATGTTCTTGTGTCTTGAAAGGACATAAATACCTCCTAAGGAAGCACAAGGGTTTTGTGTTAGCAACCATGTGGCTCGGTATAAATCCTAAGCAACAAGCACTGAAATAATCATCCTCTTGGATGTGGGCCTATTAATACCCTTAAAAAACGGAACGGGTAATCCAAATGATCCTCTGTGTGTTTTTCCCAACCAACCTGAAGGTTTGTCAACAGGACAAACATTATTACTTCAGAAAAGATGTTCTATCTCTCAGTAGCACTGGTATTTACTTGGGTTTTATCAGGATTGCAGACTGTAATTGGAGACACCAAAGAATGTCAGCAAATCAATGTTCTCAATTTTTCCTATTAATAGTTTTTATAGATTTGGTTCTATCACTTCTAAGACTTTAAACTGAAACAGTGGCACTTTAACTAAAAGTAATAATGGAAAAAAGCATGTTCTGTGTTTTTTCAATAAGTAATCTGGAAAACTGCACAACTCTTATAAAGAGATAAACCCCCCCCAATAAGTTTTTAAAAATCCCCTTCCTTAAGGTGTTTGACAATGAAATAGTGAATGAAGTAGTAAGTTGTGAATTGCTGGCAAGCATCACACAGCTTTCACAAGTTATTAAGCCAAACTACCTTGATTCTGAAATGAAATGCCTTCCCTATTTACAGAGAGGACACCTCTCAGCACCAATCTTCACTTTCCTCCAGTGCAGAGCTACAACTTCACGGTTCTGTACCTCTGCAGCAACCTCTTTGCTCTCAGAGTGAAGATGTGAACAGAGACATGAGAAGGAACTCAGCAGCTACGGGCTACTTGAAAGCCATTTGCTGTCTCCTGGAAGATGCAGTAAGCCATGGCAGATCATTCTTAAGCACAGTCCTGCTTGTACATGACTTGCTGGATCACAGTAAGCTGCTGTCAAATAATCCTAAATATGATTAACTACTGTCACTGTCAAATAATTTGAAGGTAGGAAGGATATGGATTCAAACACAATGACAACAGAATTGAAGTTCAGGTTTAGTTCTCCATCTGAGTTTAAACTGGGTTGCAAATTGGAAATCAGTATGTAAACCCTACATGCTCACAGTGAATTCATTCTTAAAAATATCTGTAGATCTTAAAGCCTACTACTGGTTATTTTACTTTTTACTTGATTATACGTAAATACTAAAGAAGCAAAGAACCACAACAAAAATGTAGTCAAGTATGCAAAGAAATACAGAAATACCAATGTAAATGTTTTGCATAATTTTTCCATACAACAAATATCAGTTTCAGCTAAACAGGGCAAACAGCATGCAAAAGCATGAGTTACCCATGGCTCATTAGAATAGAATAGCACCCTTGATTTTTGTTAGGCTTAGCTATTGATAGCTATTACTGCAGTGACACAAAGATACATACCACAAATGCTCTTATTTGTCTTGTTCACAGAAAGCTACTGTGGCCAACAGTTTTTTGTCTTAGAAGTGATGCGTGAATGCATACTGCTCTATGGGATATGCACAGATGGCCTGTTGCATATCTACAGCATCAAAAAAGTCTTAGACTTGCTATGCATACACAGGTCAGTTGCACAGCACGTGCACGGGAGGGATGACGAGCCCTGCATGCAGCTAACTCACTCCACAAGCAGGGAAAGGCTAATCTGCCTATTTGTCCACAAATAACCCAACTGGAGAGACAGACTGTTGCTGCTTTGCCTGTTCATGGTTGCAGATTATCCCAGAAAGAGGCAAGGAAGTACAGAACTTGCAGTAATTTACTGGCACACTGTTAAAGCAGTTGGTTTAAAGAAAAAAGTGGATACTTCTCATTGCTCCCTAAATAAGTGATTAACTGGTCAAGGTAATTTTTATTAGTGAGTTCCAGATTAAATACTAAATTTAATTCACAACTCCTTACATTCAGACTATTAGACAAAACATGCATTTTAGTTATTGACATCAGAAAAAAAGAGATACAGACATAAGATGAACCAAGCAAGAATAAAAGCAGATTCTGTACTAAAAGGAAAAAGCAAGGAGGATAAAAAGGTTGTGACAGACAATAAGTTGGGAAAATTATCTAGTTCTGTACCTCACCTTCAGAGTAACTACTAGACAAAAAAACCATCTTAAAAATGAAAGTAAAGATTTAGTAAGGAAAGAAGAGATAGGAATAGGAAACATTTGGGGAGGTATAACATGTTTCCTAATGCTTTTATTTTTAATGTTAACATTCTGTTTCTCTAAGCACATTAGGATCATAGTGGACTTTTCTCCAAGGACTTAAGTCACAGTTTTTTAAAATAACTGCTGCATGTACTCTAACAACTTGTTATGCTCTTAAACGTTTAAGCATTGAACTTAACTCAACTTTTCTTGTGCATTTTACATAGTTATAAGTTATTCAGCTCACAGATGTAGCAAGTCTTCCCTGTCCTCTTTGCTTCATTTCTTTCTCTGATGTGATAGACAACCCTATGAGGAAAGAGGCAAGTCTCTGAAGAGAAACCATGAAATCAGGTCAGTTTCATGTTTTCTATAACAGCCTTAAACATGCTGCAAAATAACTCAATTGTCTTTTAACAGGGACTAACATGCCCAGCATTTTTCTGTGACTTAGATGAAACAGTAAAAGCAGTAATTCTGTGGAAAAGAATATTTAAAAGAATC
>JAOXOE010028476.1:0-16090 GCA_028565055.1 Phoeniculus purpureus | reverse complement strand
CTTCCCTCCTTCCTTCCCTCCTTCCTTCCCTCCGTCCTTCCCTCCTTCCTTCCCTCCTTCCTTCCCTCCTTCCCTCCTTCCCTCCCTCCTTCCCTCCTTCCCTCCTTCCCTCCTTCCCTCCTTTCTTTTCTTTTTCTTTTCTTTTCTTTTCTTTTCTTTTCTTTTCTTTTCTTTTCTTTTCTTTTTTTTTCTTTTCCTTTTCTTTTCTTTTCCTCTTTCTCCCCTTCTTTCTCCCTTTTTCCCTCTTTGTTCCACTCTCTCTTTCTCTCTTTCTTTATGCTCTTTCTTTCATTCATTATCTCTGTCTTTCTTCCTCCCTTTCTTCATTTCTTTCTTTCTTTGTCTTTCATTCATTCATTATTTCTCTCTTTCTTTCTCTCTCTCTCTCTTTCTGTCCTTTGTCTTCTTTCTCTTATTCTGTCTTCTGTAGTTTTTACATATACTACTCATTGAAAATGCTGGATTAAGAGCTCTGGGGTATCTGTCTAGTACCATTCCCAGTATCTCCATAGGAAAGTACAGAAATCTTACTTAGATGTGCTAAAGACAGACGTAAGCCCTTTTCTTCATCACTTCTTTCCTGACAAAAACAGAGAGTAGGTCCTTCTCTAGTAATTGACACAAGTATGGCTGTAGTAGGCAATGGACAAACTAATTCTTTTAAGTGTACTGGCACAGATCTGCTCAAGACTCAAGGATCATTTATATTTTCAGTCTGGCTGGGGCAATTTCAAGAGAACATGTTTATTCCATCACAGCCATTGGCTGTTACAAAGCACACATAGCATTGCAAACACTGCTGGCCATCTCCGAATATATAGTGCACTTCTGCAGAGACTAGTGATGTTTTCGGTAAGATACCCCTCTGACCCATTAAGGCAAACAAGGTCCTTTGATCTTCCAGCATAGTGGGGTCTGAATCTCTAATACATCGATTTGGGGTGCTCATGGTGGGTTTTTGTCTTACTTTACACCAGTGTCAAGTGCAAGAATGGCAGTACTTGAAAATGCTTCGTTACAGCAGGAAACACTAGAGCTTTTCACTAATACAGGTTCTCTGTACGTGCCTTTAAAAGATTGGATGCCTGAGCTTTGCCTATCCATAACTTTGTGCTACCAGCTGCTGAAAACAGGTCCAAGATGCATGCAGGCTTGTACTGAGTTGAAGTTAATTCACAGTTCCTATCAGAAAGGGAAAAGCTTAGAATCCCTGTGGAGATTAATGTTTTACTTATCGTGTAAAGTACTAGCTGTAACAAAGATGGGAGGAGGATGGAGCCAGGCTCTTCTCAGTGGTATGTGATGATAGGACAGGAGGCAATGGGTGTGAGCTGGAACATAGGAGGTTCCACATCAATATGAGAAGGAACTTCTTCATGGTGAGGATGACAGAGCACTGGAAGGGGCTGCCAAGGGTTGTTGTGGAGTCTCCCTCTCTGGAGACATTTAAAACCCGCCTGGACATGTTCCTGTGTGACTGGATCCAGATGATCCTGCTGTGGTGGGGCGATTGGACTGGATGATGTTTTGAGGTTCACTTCCAATCCCTAAAGTTCTGTAATTCTGTTAAATGCTCAAAAATTCAATTTGATTTCAGAAACAAGATAATGCAAGTTAAACAAACACAGTTTGTCATCCTTGTGGCCCATCACATATTTTTTCCAGTACCTTGAGAGGTTTGAGGTGCAAATAGGAGTATTCAAGGTACTTTTTGTGTCTGTTTGTCAAAGTTCACGTTACTGAGCAGTCTGGCTTAGCCTGCAGCACTGTAATAGCTGATGGTACGGATGAATGAATTTGTTAAATTCTCCACTGCCTTTCTGAGTAAGTTTGCCTATGAGGCTCTAACGTGAATTCATCAAATACATATTACAAAAGCAGCGTGGGACTTGAGTGCTCAATTGTAGCTGATCTGATACAGATGAATCTTATGCACGAGGAAACCTTTGTGCTTCTTTCGTTTTTCATACATTAACTTTAAAGTAAGCGGTAGGAAAACGTGAAAGAAAATAAAGAAAGCAAAATAAGGTACTTAAGGCTTAAGAAGTTATCTTCTTTTCAAAGTGGTGCATGGGTGGTACCGTACAAATTCCTGTTTGTGAATAAGGTTTGTGTATGCCTCCCATGTGCCATTTTGAAAAGATACTCTCAGTCTTAGAACATTTGTATTTGTCTTTCATTAAGAAAATGTAACACAGTGAGTCACCTATTGAAAAGAGGGCTACAGGACCACGACTGTCAAAGCCCAGGATGGTTGAAAAGAGGGACTGAAAGTGTGAAATACCATAATTGCAAACTGCAGAAGAATTTCTCTTGCGCTCTCTCTCTCTCTGTCTCAGTTCAAAATGTAGATATCTGAGCTTAACTTAATAATAATCTCATTATTTAGATTATTATTATCTGTCTTATTATTATCATTTATTTATTTGCAGAGCTCTGGAGGTTGCTAGGTGCTTCACACGTGGGTGAAATGCACGTTATCTGCCCTAGATAACATGATATTTTCCTTCTCACCTATTATTTTTTTTTAATTATTCCACGAGGCACAGTGTGTAGTTACTGTATGCCACCAGCTAAAATTTCAAACCCTGTAAACATGAAATTAAGATTTCAGTCAGGAAGGAGAAAGAGATGAGGTACGCTTGAGTCAGAAACTGTTTGTCTCTTTGCAGATAAACACCTTGATAATTAGCATTTAGAGGAAAGAACAAAGAGCTCAGAAGCAGACTCTGGTGTTTAATCACTTGTTATGCACAAAAAAGAATTGTTTAAAACGAATTTTAGAAACTGTTGATGTGTAAGGGTGAGGCAGATGCTGGCTCAACCCAACTGCATAAAAAATTGAGCTTAACTAGTGGCTGGTCCCAGCAGCAGAGAAATAAACTGGAAAAGGAAGGTGAGAATCACAGAATCACAGAGTATTAGGGACTGGAAGGGACCTTGAAAGATCATCCAGTCCAATTCTCCTGCCACATCAAGATCACCTACACCTTGTCACACAGGAACATGTCCAGGCAGGTTTTAAACATCTCCAGACAAGGAGACTTCACAATCTCCCTGGGCAGCCAATTCCAGGGCTCTGTCACCCTCACCGTGAAGAAGTTCCTTCTCGTATTTATGTGAAATCTCCTGTGTTCCCATTTACACGTATTGCCCCTTGTCCTATCATTGGATTAAGAGATCAAAGGACTGATTCTGCCACCATGATCTCTCTCAGGATGACATGCAGTCTGAGAACTGATGCAGTTCTCTTCCCACCGGTTCCAAAGGGCACCTGCCATTTGAAATACATCTTGATAGTTCCAAACTAGCTCCTGCTGTGTCCTTCAGTGACAGGATCAGATAAAGGGGTCTCTTATCTGAGACCCCTCACATAGTCACAGCTCAGCCCAGGGGACACAGAGGAACCCACCTCTGCAAATTATTTTTAAACCTGTGAGAAAGTACCAGAACATCCTGTGTGCCCAAAAACCAGGCATCGTTCACAGAACATTAGGGATTGGAATAGACCTCGAAAAATCATCTAGTCCAATCCCCCTGCCAGAGCAGGCTCACCTAGACCAAGTCGCACAGGAACATGTCTAGGCAGGTAGGAATAATTTGTTAGAATCTAGGAGATTTATCATATTTTAACTGCTATTTTTTTTCTCTGTTAGGGATTTAGGGGTTTTGATTTATTTTGTTTTGCTTTTCTGTGCATCATCAGCATCGTTTGTGATGTTTAAGTCATAATCAGTTACTCTTGTGCAACACATTTAAAAGACACCACAGCCTCAACAAGATGCTATTATTACTTTACCTTTCTTACTGTCTCCAGGATGGGACTGCCTCACACATGAAAAAGCCAAACCTTTATCTTCTGAATCTCAAATGCGTTTTTCTGGCTGACAGTTTAAATTACCACCATTTTACTTCTTATCTACATATACCTCTTAGCTATATACACTCATTACTGGAATCCATATGCAAAGAATGTTACTATTGTAAAAATGTTGCTATTAACTATTATGCTAAGTTGGAATTTAAATTACACTAGGAAAGAAAAAAAATATATATAGCGAGCTGGCACCAATATCATCTTAGGAAACAGAAAAAAAAGTAATCAACCATTTTATGGCAAGTGATGTCTGGGAAGACAAAAGCTCTAACAAAGTGACACCATGGTAACTTATTTCCTGAGACTTTGATGAGAGATTTCAGAGCTGGAACCCTGCTACATCGCTGACAAGGGATGCTAAGAGCATCGCATTTTAGTACCTTCGGTACAATGGCCTCACCTCATGCCACAGCTCCCTGAAGACCTGCCCTAAGGCTGTGTAGTGTGGAGGTGCCTGTATAATCCTTCCACATGCTCAGCCCCTCAAGCCTATTTTACTTGAGACAAGCTTCAAACCAAAACAGTACGGATTGTCTCTGTCAGTGCTAGAGATGATTTCCACCTCCTTACCTCAGGGTAGCCGCATGGGGCTAGTAAGAGACACATAATCCAAAACAAAGGTGTATAAACCACACCTCAGTGTTTATGATCCTCTGCACAAGCGTGGGGACTGTACAGGTCGAAATAGGCAGACGCTTTCAGTTTTCTCCCTACTGAATAGCTGCACAAAAACCAGTGGGAAATAACGGTAGGTGTTTGGCAATAGCAGTCGCTTGGAACCTCTTGTTACTCTATGGCAGAACAGATGCAAATCTCGTATATTTATCATGTTTGGAACTTTTCTATACCATAGAACATTTCTTTGTGGTGGCTGAAGATGAAATATTTGCCTGCTGTACAAGGAAGTTCTTTGTCAGCAGAGTTGAGGAGTCAATGGGAAGACCCTTCAGGGATGGAATCAGCTCCCACACATGGATGACCACCGTCTTATCAGTGTGTGAGACAGAAGTTTCAGCAGTACAAGATAGTACCCATTATTTTACACAATACCACAATATTTTTAAAATCCGCAATAAACCCTAAACTATTGTAAAAAAATTAAGCAGAGGCAATAAAATGTCAGTTTGTCCCCATACACTCACAAAAAGCACATTACTGTACTCCATCTAACAGCACAAGATATGGAACAGATATTGTGACATAATTGTGTCAAATGTTTAAAAAAAGAAAAACCTCTCCTAATACTTTTTAATGTATATGTTTTCTTTCTTGCTAGTCCTTTAAAAATAGTAACCACAGATTTTGTAATCTGGACACAGAAAATGTGTAAAAAGTGCTGAGGAATTTCCATTACTCTGTTCACTATACCGCTCAGTTTGGTGGCTGCTTTGCACTCAGGAATGGCAAACACCTTTGCCCACAATTTACTATAGTCCTTGCAGTTTTTGCAGGGTGGGGGCACAGCAGCCTGGCAAGACCTTCCCCGCAACTCAGCAGGTAGCATCCCATGGACAGTCTCAAAGTTCAGAAGAGAGTCTCCTTGTCTGGAGATTTTGATCTAGGTGATCTAGGTGATCCTGCTGTGGCAAGGGGATTTGACTGGATGATCTTTCGACTTTCCTTCCAATCGCTAACATTCTGTGACTCTGTGATTCTGTGAAGAGATTTTTTTTGTTCTGCCTTTGAAGTCTGCTTCAAGATGTCAGTTTTAAAGGACAGATGAAGACATGCTAAAGAGGATTTTCTTATAAGTAGGAAATGCAGTAGTTCACCTCACAGAGATATATGGTGAGTCTAGCCAGAGTACATAGGGAGTCCTCCTAGACTATCTTCATCACACCCTGCCCCTGTAAGTTACATCCTTTCCATCAACAAGACACAAGCAAATGCTCTATTGTCTGTTCTTCAATGTCATGTAGCTGTAGGTCTAAAAAATGTCATATTAGAGGCCCATTCTGTTCATTCATAGTCATCTATAACATGAGGACAGAAATCATAAATCCTTTTACTGACTTTTACAGCGTTTAGGTTCAAATTGGTGGTGTAGTTGCAGCTAAATTCTCATAGGACAGAAATAATCTGCTGGAGGACTGCTGTGTTCATACAGATGTCAAAGCTGTAACGAAGCAGGTTCCTTTGACCAGATGTCAGAAATACCTTTGCACCAAGCAGCTGCGTCACCTCTTCTCCAAAAGTGCGATTTGTTTTAGAGAAAAGTTATTCCTTAAAGTTTTATTGGCATAATAGAGGCAGTTTATCACATAATTCTGTAATTCATCATATGCACAGCACTGTTTGATGAATATATGTTTTCTTGCCAAATACTTGTATACTTGCCAAAGTTTTACAGTTAATTAGATATTTGGCTTTATTCATTGGCTTCAATAAAGTTACCCCAAAGATGAAGCTGGCCCAATGTTTATGAAATGCTTAATAAGAGCTAAGTAAAATGTTTCCTAATTAGAGGGAGGTGGGGTGTCTTGTGGGCTAAGTTCTACTATTAATTAGACAGAAAATATCAGACTCGGTTTTGTATTATGAACCTGACTCAGATTAGAACCAGGGCTTGAGAAAAGCACTCCTTGACTTTCTGTGAGCTACATCCATTTTATTTCCATTTTCCAAAACAGGACACACAGCTTTTTAATCATATTCATTTTTTTTCACCCTAATTCCCCATTTTTATAATCTCATTTAGAAATCTATTTAAAATAGAGTAATGTTTGGGAAACTTTAGAGGCAAAGGGTTGAAATGGAATGACTCCAGCTGGCTATTTTGAGGAAAAAAAAAGGCTGAATTAGTAAAGCAGATTCTGGTTTCTGGCATGGAGTGGGCACAATGTTATTTGATCAGAGCTTTGGAGTAAGGAAATAAAAATGGCATAGGGCAGGAGAGGAAAAATTCAAGCACTTTGTACAACAGCCATTGTTTACTTTAAATGCAAAGGATACTCTTTTGAGCCGAGTATTGTGTTAAGTGTCAAGCCAAAACCATAATTATATGAATGGAAAGAAAGTAAAAACTTTGACTCCCTGATGAATTTTTTAAATTCCTGTGGAAAATTTGATGGCTTGTCTTTCTCCTTATAAATAAACTCTAGTGGTTTCAAGACATGTGTTGAGTCTTGGTTTATTTAATTCAGAATAGCCAGAAGAAAGGGACCCAGTAGGTTCTACACAATATACTGACAGTTAAAGTAAACTGTGGACAGCACAATACAGCTAGATCCTTATGCCAAAGAGATAAAGATCTTTACATAGTTCTACAAAGGAAATCTGCTTGATTATGGCATGTTTTCCAGAAACTCAGGTGGGGGACATGCTATAGGCTTTTGGAACTCCTATACTGGTGAGAAGAGATTGCAAGGGAACTCCAAAGATCTAGTCTAATCCCCCTGCCACAACAGGAGCACCTAGACCGAGTCGCACAGGACATATCCAGGCAGGTTTTAAACACCTCCATAGAAGGAGACTCCACAAACCCCCTGGGCAGCCTGTTCCAGTGCTCTGTCACACTCACTGGAAAGAAGGTTCTTCTCATACATATATGGAACCTCTTATGTTCCAGCTTGCACCCGTTGCCCCTTGATGACATTGAGAAGAGCCTGCGTCCATCCTCCTGACACCCATCCTTCACATATTTATCAACATGAATGAGGTCACCCCTCAGTCTCCTCCAAGCTAAAGACACGCAGCTCCCTCAGCCTTTCCTCATAAGGGAGGTGCTCCACTTCCTTCATCATCTGCATTGCTCTACACTGGACTCCCTCCAGCAGCTCCATGTCCTTCTTGAAACTGAGGGGCCCAGAACTGGACACAATACTCCAAATGTGGTCTCACCAGGTAGAAGGAGATCTCTCAATCTGGTAACCACCCTGCTTCTAATACACACCAGGGTGCTGTTGGCTCTCATTAAGGCTGTAACAGACCTACAATTTCATCCAGTCCAACCATAATTCTGACTTGACTATGTCCACTAAACCGCATTCCCTAGGGCCACATCTACTCATTTTTTGAACACCTTCAGGAAGAGCAACCCCACCACCTCCCTGGATTCTACCACCTCCTTCTTCTTTTTGTAGTTGTCACTTATTGGTCTTTTTCTTGACTCTCAGTACCTTTCATTTTTAAATCATAAGGCCATTGAAGTAAAAAGAGAACTTTCTCTTCATTTCAGTGTTCCCAGATTGTTTTGTCAGTACCACCAGCACTGGAGGCAGTGGAGTGTGAGCTGTGTGCTTTGTAACACAGAGATGGCTAAGAAATGTAGGACCTCTAGTTTTTCTGTTCTTCTAGCAGTAATAATGTTCACCTACCTAATATTCTACTATCTGCTATGTATGTTCTTAATTTGCTCAATGAGTGTCCTTGCTATTTAGTTTTCTTATGCCTTTCCCAGCCGGATTAAAGTATTTTCTGATGCTTTCAGCAGACTGGAGCTTGGGGATTTTTGAGAGTATATGAGGAAACAAACCCAAAAAGGAAAGACTGTCCATATCACCTGTATGGCTGGACAGGTGGGAATGAGCACTATAACATCAAGAAGGAGAGCTTGGACCCCTATCTCCCACAGTTCCCAGGGAACCACTTACTAATGATGCTGTTTAACTCAACTGGTGATTCTCATATCCCCAGCCCTGTGCAGCCGTGCAGTCACGCAGCTGAGCTAGTTCCTCAATATGGCTTTCCACACAGCTGCATGAACATCTGCATGGGCACAGGGAAGGCAGTGGTGCAGATCAGCGTGGGATGGTGGCCCAGACCACCAGCAGAAAAGCATGTTTTTATTTGGAAGCCTGGGTTGTTGACAATATGTTCAACTAGTGGTGGGGCTGGTAGGGCAAAAGGGCGTGAAATGAGAGATGGGCATGTTCTATCGCAGACGCAGTTTGTCATCAAATGCCTGGTGAATTCTACACTTTGTTGTGGTTCTACACTTAATACTGATAGAACTCTAGGACCTTATCCACCTCCCCTTATTAAATCTTGGTGTCTTTTGTTTCGCCCCTGAAGCACAGTTACCAATGGCCAAAATATTTCTCCATTGTGCTTTTTCTTGGAGAAGAAGACAGAAAATTGTCAGAAGGCAGAGCAGAAACAGAAGGTCTTTCCTGTTGAATGGCAAGTTGGGACTTGAGGTTTGGCCTTACTAGCAGAAGAAAATCATTGACTGAGAGACTCTACCTATCTTTTTTGTCTGTTTTATTCAAACTCTGTCTCTAAACTTTACCTTCATGGAACTACATCTTTGGAGGCAGGGCTTTGCTTTGTTTATCCAGTGTGTACTAACTCCCCTCCCTCTGCTTTCCTGTTGGATTCATCACACATTCTACCATCACACAATATTAGCTGCTTGTCCCACCACTCTGGTGATCCAAATGTCTGTTCTATAGTTTTCCCAAAGAAAACACACTTCTTCAATGAAGCCATGGCTTATGGGTTCTTGGACTATGCAAAATGTATATTCCCCACTCATCTACCAAGACGAGGATCCTCTCTTGTTGATCATTTGCCACTCAACACCACCAAAAGCTGCTTCATGGAGAGGGTTCTTTTCCTGACTGCTTGCTAGGGAAAATATCTGTAAGTTTTCTGGGACTAGGTCTGGCTTTCTACAGGGGGAGGTCAGGATCTGTGCTGCATGTTTGACCATAGGAGTGACCTAAGGACCACACTTCTGAGTGTCATTGGAGGAAGATTATTCTTCCTCCTCTTTCTCTGCAGTGCAAAGATCCTGTGCTGGTAGATTTGCCCCTAAAAGCATGTAGCTCCTCCGTGATTGACAGTGATGGCACACGTACTTTGAAAGCTCTAATGTTGATGATTAAGCCTTAATAAAAGCAAATAAGGTGGTGTCTGTGTGTACCCCAGTCAGCCAAGCAGATATCTACCTGGCATCTTGTAAATTAATCTGGGTGTTTATGCTGTAGATCATGATGAACGTGTTGCTATAGCAACCCACATTTCTTCCATTTTTTTGCTGCTAATTATCCTAACATCACCACCAGCTACTAAATCTTTGAATTCCTAATGAACGCGTGTGGAAGGCAGTTTCTTGATATATCTCTCTTACTATATCAGCAGGATGAGATAATTAAAGATTCATGGATATTGATTATTTAGGGTTTATTGGAGCCTGTCATTCTAACATACATGTGCTTGTGCACCCAGAGGATCTGCCTGATTGTGCTTGGCTCATTCTACTAAACTGCAAGTCCAGTTGTTGGAGAAATCATGCTAGGAGACCACACTCTGTCAGAAGCTCAGTGCCCCGCTCTCACAGAATTCCAACCTTTGCCAGCTTGGGACTCTGGTACCTGAATTCAGCTCTGCTTGCTGGCATCACTGTCTCAGCACCTATGAGCACAAGCTATTGGGCTTTGCTTTGGTTCTCCTCTGTTGGGTGGTTGGTTTTCTTTTTGTTGAGTGTTTTGCTGTTTTGGGGGAGATGTTATTGATTTAGAGTTTTAGTATGGTTTTTCCTTAATATAAAAGTGAAATGTTGCTGCCATCCTGGCAGGGTGAATGTTCTCAGAGATACCGGATGTTCAAGCTATCAATGGTAGAGAAGACCCTGGGCTGTAGACCTCTTTCAGAGTTTATTTCGTCAAGGTCTTAGCAGACTCAAACTCGTCCTGATGGTGTTATCACTAAATCTTTAAGCTGTCTTTGTAAAGTGTTGGGACTAGATATTCTTTGTCCCCATAAAGCTCTAATTTTGTAATGTCAGGACCAAGACTCCTCAGGATGAGGCTTATGTACATGATTCTTCATCGACATTGATGAAATCCCCTTTACCCTGGAAAACCACTGTTGCTCTACCATTTGCTGCCTGTGCGTAATATTATTCAGATATTTCACATCATTTAGGGGAGAGAGAAAACATTAATTGAAACTGAAGAAGGCAGACAGAAACTTGTCAGCCTCGCTCCTGTCCCAAGAACAGAATAAAGGCAGAAAATGTTGTTTTTATTTTTTGGCTCTGAGTCTGAATCTTTACTACTGGTTATTCTACACGTCTATTTGTTTTTGTGTTTAAAATCAAGCTGAGATCACAGAATCACGGAACATTAGGGATTGGAAGGGACCTTGAAAGATCATCCATTCCAATCCCCCTGCCACAGCAGGATCACCTAGACCAAGTCGCACAGGAGCATGTCCAAACAGAGAAAGAGACTCCACAGCCCCCCCGGACAGCCTGTTCCAGCGCTCTGTCAGGCTCACAGCTGCAGAAGAGATCCTTAGAGGCTTTTTGCTCATAAGAATCTAACTAGAGTAAAAAGAAGGGCCAGAAAATGTGGTGGCAACTAGGAAGCCATGAGGGCATCGGTGTCTGAGTTTAGGACTTTTTGCCCTGTGTTTAGATCATAATTAAAGCTATATGGTGCTCTGGTTATATTCTCTGGCTAACCTCTCTGTTTGGCTCCTACGCACACGCGTGATGGCCTGGGTCTTGTTTCTCTCTGAATTTTGCATTTGTGTAAAATGAGAGCAATTCTGCTGAGAGCACCAAGATTCAGATCAGAAGCTGGAGCAGTAACTCTATACACTAAAAGGCTTTACAATTTCTGTGAAAGCGGTGGTAAAGAAAAATATTGATGAAAAAAAAAAACTATTGAAGAGAATTGCTTCATAGCTGAGAACTTAAATACCAGTCTCAGTGAAAACGCAAGTTTGAATGCCGCATTATGTGATCCTGCAAGTGGAATTTTAACACACAAATGCCAGCAGCCCCTTAGTGTTTGTGGTAGCACAAGTAGGAGCACACTGGTGTTTAGGGCATATCTTATGTCCGCCTAATATAATTACTTTCTCTCATATTCTTACACAGCAGTAAGCAATAAAACAATTAGGCAGCTCTTCAAATTTATCAAGGTAGCAGTAACAAAGGAACCTTTTGTTCTGCTTTTCAGTGTGGATCCTGAAAGCTGGCAGCACAACACTGACTCGTGCCACAATCATGGCTTAAAAATCCTTCTTGCACAATGAGCTGATGAATTTTGGTGTTCCTTCTGGATTTCCTGCGTGTGGAGATTAAGAACGTCGCAGCGCAGAGGTCAGAACAAAGGAAAAAAATCTCAGTTCCTCATAGTGAACAGAACAAGTTAGAGCCAACACATTTAGAATTGACATGGGGGGTTTTTTTTTCTCCCTGCACAAGAAAATTCTCTCACATATCTATTGTTTTGCTTAACAACCGTACTAAAGAAACACTGTGAAGATATGCATGTAGATTTCAGCCTTACACGGGTGTTGTCAGGTCATCAATCGAGCACCCCCAGCTTAAAAAATGTTTCAAAAAAAACCAGGAAAATTACATTAGATTCACTAAAAATCTATCTTGAACCTCAGTGCTAATTCTGATCTACGCTAAATTTATTTTAAACCTGGGGAACAAGCTAATTTTGAGTGGAAATGATGTCTGTCTCTGTTTTTGCATACCTTCCACCATAAACCAAGAAAAGACTGCTCCAGCTGAGTTTTGCTTTGAGTTTCCTACTTCGTAGGGAACTCAAAATGAAACTCCTGATTGTGTGAACCGAAACTGGAAAAAAATGCGCACAGCTTTAGACAGCATGTTGCTTGCAGAACGACAGTGTCATCACAAACACTAAGGGCAATGCTTCAGGTTTTCATTGCAAGCTCACAACAAAGGAGAGGGGGGAAAATATCCTGATCCACTTATATTTTTTATGGGCTTCTGTGCAGAAATCAGGTAGGGTTCCATCCACCTCCTAGGTGTTAGCTCTGGGCACCTTGTAAATACATCTGTGGGGTTTATGCATAAAGGAAACAATTCTGCAGTGCTGTGAAGTTAACAGTTTTGCAAGCTTGGAAGTGATATGCTACTTAAAAGTGCAAGCCTGTTTTCCTCACACACGCTTCCAAGTACATTTAGAAGCAATTCGTGTGATATATTTTTAGTGGACATGTGAAAATGATGAGAGAGGGTGAATGTTTGTAATAATAATTCCTCTTGCCACTCCAGCCTCCTCTATACATCTCTCTGATTTCTCTCACCAGTTAAGGCATTCTTATTTCTCCCACTGATTTTATTATCATCTATCACAGGATCACAGAGTCACAGAACGTTAGGGATTGGGAGGCATCTCGAAGAATGATCCAGTCCCATCCCCTTACAAGAGCAGGGTCACCTAGACCAAATCACACAGGAACATGGTCAGGCAGGTTTTAAACATCTGCAGAGAAGGAGACTCCAGAACCCCCCTGGGCAACCTGTTCCATGTTATAGTAACACTAAGAAGCTCATCAGGGTTTCCATTTGGTTAATTCATGTGTCAGTGAAAATCTGTTTGCATTTAGTACTGGTGAAGTGTAAGGTGGGTGGTGGGCTGAGCATAGAATCATGGAATCATTTAGGTTATAAAAGACCTGTGAGACCATCAAGTCCAATCATCAAGTCCAACTGTCCCAAGGCCACCACTAACTGTTCCCAAGCTCCATATTTCCATGACTTTTAAATTCATCTGCAGACAGCAATTTGACTTCCTCCCTGGGCAGCTTGTTTCAAGGCTTGATGACCCTTTCCATTCAGAAGTTTTTCCCAATATCCAACCAAAACTTCCCCTGATGCAACATGAGACAATTTCCCCTTGTTCTATTGGTTGTTCCTTGTGAAAAGAGACCAACCCTATCCTCTCTACAACTTTATTCCAGGGAGTTGTAGACAGTGATAAGGTCTTCCATCAGACTCCTTTTCTCTAGACTAACCAGCTCCAGCTACCTTAGCTGCTCCTCACAAAGGTTTCTTCTCCAGACTCTTCCCCAACCTCGTTGCCTTTCTCTGAAACCACTCCAGCCCCTGAACGTCTTTCCTGAGTTATGATGCTCAAAACTAGACTCCATGGTCAAGTTGTGGCCTCACTTCCCTACTCCTGCTGGCTACAGTATTCCTGATACGAACTGGGATGCCATTTGCCATCTTGGCAATCTAAACACACTGCTGGCTTAAGAGAAGGGAAAGGCACTGCCCAAGGCTGTTGGAAACACAGTATCTCATGTTATGGCCTGTGGTGGTAGGTACTGCCTGCATAGAACAATCGGAGTGACACCTCTTACGCAGAACCTGCTTCTCAAAGCCTTTATAGAGAGAAGATGTCTCAACAAAGTCAACCCTGTGCAAGGTATCTTTCTCTGCCCTCCTAAACTTTCTTGAGACTGAAGGTGCAAATCAGATAATTGTATTTACCACAGAACACATCAAATCAAGTACAACCTCCACCAGAAAAGAAGCGGCGGGGGGAAAAGATGAGAAAACAAAAGCCTGTCCTAAACATGTTATTTATAAGTTTAAGGCTTTGTACTGATTTTAATTGAAGAAACATTTTAAACATTTATCCAGGTGTTCAAAAGCATGCATTAGTCATTGACTTACATATTCTTCTACATGTGCTCAATATTTAGGCAATTTACTATTTTTATCTTAATTAAGATAGATCTTCTCAGCCAACAACAAGCTAAGTCATCTGTACTGTCATAGCAGTCAAGCCACCGAGGAGCTGAATTTTGAGATGTGTCTGCCTCAATGGGAGGGTTCCCAGAAGAAACATTCATTGCTGCACCACTGTGACTTAGAGCTGAACATATGTGAACCTACCTCACAATGATAGGCTGAAGAAACTCCATCTACCCAGAGTAACAAACAGAAGGCTAATGAGTAAAGTCCATTAAAAAAACAACTCAAGAAGGGACCTTTGAACTAGTAGGATCATGACAAGACTGCAAACAGCTGTTCAGGCTAGGAGATGCGTATTTTTTTCCCCAATTACATAGCCATAGGTTCAACAAATGACGTGTTCACTGTCATAGGATGTTTCTAAATCAAAATTTTGAAGGATATTCATCAAGACTTTAGTGAGGACTCACTTGAGGTACAGGGTTCAGTTTTATGCAACTCAGTTCAAGAAAGACATTGATAGGGTACTGTAGGTGCAGAAAAGGGCAACAAATCTGGAAAAGGGTCTAGAGAACAGATATCATGAGGAGGTATTGAAGCAACCAGGTGTTTTTAGTCTGGAGAAAAGGAGGCTGAGGGGAGACCTCATTGCTCTTTACAGTTACCTGAGAGAAGGGTGCAAAGAGGTGGATGCTGGTCTCTTCTTGCAAGTCGCTAGTGAAAGAACCAGAAGGAAGGGCCTCAAGCTGCACCAGAGGAGGGTTACATTGGACACTAGGAAAATTTTTTCACTGGAAGAGTGGTCAGGCCTTAGAACAGGCTGATCAGGGACAGGGTTGAGTCACCATCCCTGGAGGTGTTTTAAGGTCTTTTAAACCTTAGCGATCTGGTCTAGGGGCAACCTTGGTAGAGTAGGGTTATTGATCAGACTCCATGATCTCAAGGGTCTTTTCCAACCTGAAGAAGTCTATGACTCTATGAATTCTTTTGCATGGTTTGGGAGTGGATTCTGTGCTGAAACTAGAAAATTTGGTGGTCATGGTTGTCCTCTCTAGATGAAGTCTCTGTATAACAGTGTGTTTGCAGTCTCAGGTGTATATATTTAATCTATATATATGCTGATACCTAAAGAAGTGGTGTGTGCTACATCCGAGACATTTTCATGCTTTATATATAATCTGGTTAATATTATATGGAGAAACAAATGTGATAGCTCATCTTTCAAGATCATTTTTGGGTCTCTAATGATGAAACAGTCAAGTTAAATTATTCATATTCATATATTACCTGTTCGTGGCAACATAAAACCAGCAGTCTCTCAAAAGTTATACACCTTATCTCATTTTTTTTTCAAGTCCATGGTAACATCTCTGTAGACTATTGTAGCAGAACATAAATCAATGTTAAATCCAAAACTTTTTCACAGAACCGCAGAAGAGAAAGGACCTTGAAAGACTGTCTAGTCCCTTGCACAGCAGGATCACCTAGATCAAGTCGCACAGGAACATGTCCAGGTGGTTTTTAAACTTGTCCAGAGAAGGAGACTCTACAACCCCCCTGGGCAGCCTGTTTCAGTGCTCTGTCACCCTCATTTGGAAGAAATTCCTTCTCATATTTATCACTGTATCACAGTATCACAGTAATGATAAAGTTGGAAAAGACCTTAAAGATCATCCAGTGCAACCTAAATCCAAATAAACCAAGTAAACCTAACATCTCACATCTAGATCATGCCACTCAGCACCCCATCCAGCCTAACCTTGAACACCTCCAGGGACGGTGACTCAACCACCTCT
>JAOXOE010028475.1:0-16090 GCA_028565055.1 Phoeniculus purpureus | reverse complement strand
ATTTCACCTGAAGCCATGGCAGAGCTCAGCCCATGCACCTGCAACATGACCCACCTCCTTTCTGTCTCAGTTCAGACCCACAGTTCAGGTTCTGAGAACTTGCTCTCGCCTCTGGAGTGTTTCACTGCCTTTCCTTTTGCTTCTCTGCACGGACAACTACAGTAAGACACACTTCACTGACTTTGCCCTGCCACTTTCTAGTAAAGGTAAAGCCACACGTACTGTGCACAAATAAAGAACGCTGCTTGTGTAAAGTAGTCTGTGTAACTAGACAGTGCCACTACTGCACAGCCACCTAGACAAAGGTCTGAAGGAACTTCCAAGGGGAATTTTTCACGGGTTCGGGCCCTTACTGAAAGAGCCCAGTCAAACACTGTATGTTGGTAGCCCGTGCTGTCTACCTGCCTGCTGCACCAAAGGCTGTCAGAGTTGTATTTCTATTCACACCTTGCACTACCCTGTTTTGCTTTGAAGTTTTAAGTGTTTTTCGTAATTCTAATTTCTCCTGTCTAAGCTTGTAAACAAAACCTTTATCCATAATCCATAACAGAATTTTAACTGCAGTGTATTCACTTTCAGTGTGGTTTTGTGTTGTCCTCACACAATCAGCACTTTATTCACTTGCTAAACTCTTTTGCACGCACAGTAAATACCTTTAGGAACCATTTCTCCCAGCATTTCGCACTAGGGTACCATGACTTACATCAGCTAAACCAGAAGTAAGGACTGGGGCTGATAAGTGAACGTGTCTCTTGTACCAGCTTACAAAACCAAGCAAACCCTTGCTTACATACCAACTAAGCTCACTCTTTATGGCAGCCTGATCTCAAGCTTACAGGAAGCTAACAGAGTGAGGAAAAACAGGCTGTGTTGTCCTGACAGGCTATGGAAAACACTGTTTGAAATGCACACACTCAGAAAGTGTCACAATGGTCAAGGTGCACTTGAGCAGAAATGGGTTTAGTTGAAATGCATCAGCATCACCCCGGGGCCTCACTCTGAATGATGTCCCTTCACAAGGATGACTTTTCACTAAACTTAAAAACAGGCCTTAGTGTGGATTCCTCAGCAATAAATGAAAGGACATTATTGCCTCTGCACGGGAAGGGAAAGACTGTGGAGCTCAAAGAAAGGAAAGAAAAATGACCACCTGATACTCAAACAAATCAACAGGTCTGTAATCGAGTTCTGCTGCTTCTTTAAGGTTGTTTTGGTTCCTGCACTGAGCAACCTGCAGTTCATGTGATTAACAGATATATAATCAGCACATAATCACTTAGTGTTAGAAAATACTTTTATTTTTCAAAATTGCTTGCAGTCGAAAAAATGCTCTAACGTTCTAGGGAGGATTTATTTATTAAAAACTGCTCGTGGTGGTTTGGCTACGACAAAATTACTTTTCCTCATAGCAGCTGGTTTAACTCGAGCCACGAGTTTTCTCACGTTTGCTCTCTGATCCTCTCCCTCACCCTGCTGGGTCACGCAGGGAGTTAGTGTGTGGCTGCATGGTGCTCAGTTACTGGATGACACTGTTATCCTTTAATCTTGTAATTGATGTAGGTTTAAACTATTCCAAGTCCTAAAACAATCTTGCCCAGTCGATATCACAAAATATAATAGATTTCAGGACCAGAATCAGAAGGAACCACTGGGGATCTTAAATTCATTTTGAATGAACAACAATTACCAAGTGAAGAAGGTAACAAGGAAACCTCTCTGTACACCTAAAGTAATATTGGTCAGACAGCAACTTGCTTTACATCAGCCTTTCTTCATTTTAGAAGAAACCTTCTTGTTAGAAGAAACCCTTTTCTTGTTAGAGTTTGCAAGAGAAAAACTTTTCAAAAACACTTTTTATTTTAGAGCAAAATCAGCTGCATGCCCACGTGACAGGGAATCAATTATCTTTCATCTAATGGTTTAAAGAGTTCTTGCCCAGCTCCTGACAGCCCTATCAGTGTATGTTCACTTTTATCACATATTTAATCTCAAAAGAGGGAAGCAATTAGTTCAGACTAAACTGTAGAACTTCTTAGCATGGCACTGGACAACACATCCAGCTTAGGGGGAAAAAAAGCCCAAATACATCCTTTAAAAGGATCTTTATGAAACTTAATTTTTGTGAACTAGCTTTTTCAACAGGGTTTGCAAAGCCAAACGTGCTATTTTATTTCAGGCCTTTTCTTACTAAGAATGTGCACAGATGGAAATGCCATAGCAAGTGCCAAGCTGTAACTCACTGATATGTTTGAATCCTGTCTGCACAGACTCTATGGGAGCCCTAAAACCTGCATTGTTTTCCATGATTCCACTAATTGCAGGTGGACTGGACAAGTATGGAACCTGAATGTAATACAGACACCAAAATTTAACGGAGTTTAGAATGTGTAGCCCAATATGTTTCCCACAGGATATTTACTGTTAACCTTGACATGTAATGGGATTTACCTGGAATATGCTGACAAGCTCCAACGCAACCACGTAAAACGTCACTCAAAACAGCAATTATTGGAGCATATTGTTACAAAAATACAGAAGACAGCAGAAATTACACCTAGGTAAGAACCACTTAGACTCTAACACTCTACCTCAAACATTAATTTCCTCATTGATACAGTTATCTGCCTAGTTATTCTGGTACAGACCTCCTTCCAGTTCTTGGACTTTCCTGCAAAGTTTGTGGTTGGTCCTTTTGCCATTACTGCACCATTTCATTGTCCAAAACCATTTTTATTTCAGCTTTTGATGGCTCTCTGAAAACACCTTTTATGTGGCAAAATTGAACATTCTGTCCTCTCCAGACAAATTTTACCTTATTAAGACTCTCACCTTATGGAATACGATACCAAATGAAGTCTCTCTAGGTTTAAAATCTAAACTTCCAGTCCTGCAAAGTCACCTTTTTACACTTATTGCCCATCTGGTAGTGTGTAAAAAACCCCAGCCACGTTTGTTCTGTTTATATCGCCTAGGTACAAGTCCAGAAGCAGAGTCTTTGTTTCTGGTGCACATTTGAAAGACACAATGCAGTATGTTTAGAATTTTTCAAATCTTCTCCCAGAGCATTAAACAACTCAGCAGTGACCAGCAATTTCTGTTCCAAGTCTGATTATACAACTAACAAAGAACTACTGGAATCAACGCCATAATGTTCAAGTTAATTAAATTTAGATCTCTACATTTGACAAGAAATAGGCTTTTATCATTAAAATAAATGTGCCTTGAAGAACTTGTCCTTTTAAGTACACGTTGCCTTATCAGCAGCCTTTGAAATTACCTTTAAGTACATCTGCACCAAGATACAAAACGGTGCTAACATTTGTCTAGGTGTTATAACTTTTCATTAGTCGGTATTTCATGTGGAAAATCAACAGTGAAGATCCATTAATATACGTAAGGTATATGTGCACTATCATTATTTAAGAAGCTAACGCTATGTAAAACAAATGTTAAACTGTTGATCACTGGGGGGATGCTCTTTGCCAGTAAACATACAGTAGAAAGAGGCTCATCAACACGATCTCCTTTACTACAGAATTTGTGCAATAGCATCATCTTAACAGTTCTGGTAGAAATAAGGAACCACAATCCCTTATTTCTAGTTTCCTAGTGGAAAAACAAACATTCCACTAGGAATTTCGTCACCAATGGTGTCCAGTCATTACAGCAAAATAAACTTCCATTTCACAAGTTCTACATGCAGTTCCCCTCCCTTGTTGTCTGATTCCCAAAAAACCCCCTATACTAAAGAAACGTTCGTTGATCAACTGCTATAATTACTTCAGAAAAGCTTTTTAGAACTGGAAATTCTACAGAAGAGACAAATACGAAGTTTTACAGCAAGTACAGCGAGATAATATTGCAGGTATTTTCAAAATTAACAATAATACCTGCTTTTTGAAGTAAGAACAGTTTCTCCAAGGAAAAGGAAAGTTCAATTTGCATTGACAACTATCCAACATTGCCTCTTCTAACCGCTCAGTAAATACTTCCCAAGACACCTACTTTTAAGAAAAAAAATCCATTTGTTCTGTCTGTCCTCACCTTATCCCAACTTCAAATTTCAGTCTAACAGCTTATTTCCCCAGGCAAATTACCTCATTAAATCAATTTACTTGGAAGGTATCATGGGCCATATTGATAAATACCAGTATTTCCACAGCAAAATTTTAAAAGATGAGATTTAATTTAAAGCTGCAATTTGTTTCCTAACATCCTGTCCATGTCTGTATCTACTCGCATTTCCATTGAGATGATTTGACCCATATTAATAATTTACAGTAATTTGGACATCTCCTTCCATTTTCCAAATGGCTTCAAACCCCTGCGCAAACAGGTCTAACAAAACTTTGAGCAACTCCAGTATAATTGCTTTGAGGAAGAAAAATCAAGCCACAATCTGGTTCTACAGATTCTCACATTTAAGCACAATGTAAACCTCCATCTACTTTTTTTTCTGCAAACACTGTATTTCAGGTAAAGTGCAGCATCCTCAAGCAGACCATCGACATCAACAGCAAAGATAACGACTTCCCAAAGGAGTTGTTACACTTGCCTCATTGGCATCCAGCACCACAAACTAATAATCTGTAGAATGCAGATAAGCCCAACATTTTATCACCCCGGGTACACCATGCAATCACTAGCCAATATATAAATTCAAAGGATTAAGTGAGATACAAATGCATCTCGTAATAAATTCAGTACAGATCTCTGCTTATGCTAAAGGACATGGAAGCGATAACAATCAAGAAAGAACAGAATAATTAGAAAACTGTGGCAAAAGTGACCTTCTTGAACCACATCCTGCAAGTGTAACAGCAGTTCAAGGAAACACAACCATTACTGTGGATACTAGTGTGCAACAGTCTGAATAAACAGCTTATGAATTCTTGTATGAGAATCCTTGGAAAGGGAAAGTAGAAATATCCATCAACCAGCAGCACAGAACTTCATTTCCATTATCTTCATCTGCATTAGAGCAGAATGTTCATATGTCTTCAAAACAATTAATTCAATACTAATTGGGACTGAGGAAGCTCATCCTATCTTTTATCCTAATACTGGTAGTTAAAAGGTGATTTTAATTGCCATGGTAATCAGATATAATGAAGAGCAAAACTGTTTCTGAATCAATAACATTTGCATCCGAATTGCTGTTCCATGCTGTTCACCTCCTGGAAAGCTGTTCTCAGTTCTTTTTTCCTCTCTTTTGTTCAGATATGCACATGGAAGCAATGCTGCAAGAATTCTGCAGATGTTAAGTCAGATGGAAGTCATGAAAGACTATGTATAAATGTATCATAACCCGGTCTGCTGTAGCCTCCAAAAAATAGAAAACTGCTGAAAAACAGCTATAAAGAACATTCTTTTTCCACAGAGCTAAAGAATGCTGGAGGAGGGACTGTTAAGCACTTGTGCTATGGAACTCCTCTCCCACAATGAGAAAGGATGGTTCGTGATTTAGACTATGAAATTTAACATCTCTAGGTGTGTGGGTAAGTCAGTGAAGTGTTTCTGTGTCTCCATACTTCACCAGGAAGGCAGTCACACAGCAGCGCCTTGCTAGTCCAGAAAATACAACACACAGATGCAAAAGTAACTGCAGAGTGAAAAGACCACCAAAAAGAACAAGATATTGCCAAGCCCTACAGCTACAACTGAAAAGGTAGAGCTGTCCACCTTCCAAACTACCTATTGTTTGGAAGATTCAGAGTACAACAGCTGCCATAAAATCCTGCCATGGTTTTGATTGCATCACAGATGAATGAGAGATGTTCAGCCACTATATAATGGGAAATACATAATAACAGCAACCATTTTTTTAAAGGTGGTTTTAATATTGAACAACACATGTCACTATAAATCATTCTAAGGTGTAGTTTTACATCAGTGATGTAGGAAGTACACCTCTCTGTGAACAGTTTAAAATTAATTGAAAAGCATAATGCAAGTAACAGTAGAATTCTCACATAAATTTACTTCTCTTGGAATTATATGTTTTTAATTATTTAAAATTGTATTGTTAATTCAGCATTTAAACTACCACTTCTATATGAACATAGAATCATCTAATTGTTTAGGTTGGAAAGACCATTAACTTAAGTGTACTAAGGCCACCACCAAATCATCTCCTAAGAGTCAGATCCACACAACTTTTAAACACATCCAAAGATGACAATTCAATCCCCTCCCTGGGCAGCCCATTTCAGTGCCTGAAGGCATTCTTCCAGGAAGAAGTTGTACTTAATACTAACCTAAACTTCCCCTTCCTCAAAACAAATTTAACATGTCACAGACAAGGGAAAATGCCATTACAGTCTGAAAATATTTCTCTGAATTTTTGAGGTGCTCCGTAATTTGAGCACCACCTAATGGCCTGTCCACCCACTGCTATTATAGAAAGTCACAAGCCACCTTTCAGTTTTGCATTAAGACATACTTGCTTTGAAAAGTGGATGTGTTTTAACATTTCAATGTGTATGATGCTGTCCCAGTGAAAATTATTTCAATGTTTACATGGAGATGAGAACTTTTCTATACTTGGCTTCACCTTCACATGTTCAGCAGGTTTTCCCTCAGTACCTACATGGTCATCTCAGTTACACAAAGCACAGAACACGACAATGAGTAACCTGGTCTTTAAAATGCTGGAAATTCTTCAGCTACTTCACAAGTAGGTATTATAGAATAGCGTAATAGAATCACAGGATCGTCATGGCTGGAAAGGATGTCCAGGATCATCAAGTCCAGCCCTCATCCCAACATCTCCCTAACCCCTAGACCACAGCCTCAAATGCTAGATCTACTCATTTTTTTAAACACCTCCAGGGATGGCGATTCCACCACCTCGCTGGGTAGCCAGTTCCAGTGCCTAACCACTCTCTCAGTAAAGAACTTCATCCTAAAATCCAATCTAAACCTCCCCTGACACAACTTGAGGCCATTTCCCCTCATCCTATCATTAGTAATTTGGGAGGAGAGACCCACAGCAGCCTCACTACAATTTCCTTTCAGGTAGTTGTAGAGATCAATAAGGTCTCCTTTCAGCCTCCTCTTCTCCAGACTAAAAAACACCCCAGTTCTCTGAGCTGCTCTTCATAAGGCATGTTTTCCAGATCTCTCTCCAGTCTCGGTGCCCTATGAGGACATTCTGGCCACACCATGGTTTTCTGCTCTCTCACACTAAGAAGCAGTTACTAATTATAAGTTTTAAATAATTCCAATTTGGATTCTCCAGTGACCACAGAAAAGTTGTAGTGGGTAACTGCAAAAACAAGTCCTTATTACAGGACTGCACACTAAAAGAGTGAAAAACTCAAGAACCTCGTTGCTCTGACCTGAAAGGCTGAAGCTAAGTATGAAAATCTTATTTTTGAAGAAAGTTATTTTCCTAACTGAAAGTGAGTCAGGTTAAAATATCCTTTGGGTGAAAATCACCTTGTCAAAATGGCAGCTTGAGAGGACACCTGCCTCTTTCCTCTCAGTCTTCTGTGTCACATTCACTTCCACAAATTCACAGACTATCTATGCAAGAAGCAATGAGCACACAGAAGCTGATGTAAAAAGGAAAAAAACGGTTACTGGGCAAAAACAGTTAATGAACATCAATGTCATGGAATACGGTGGGGACAGGGCTATTCCCCCACCTCCTGCCACGGCAGCAGAGCTATAAGATGTGAAAAGGATACTTAAGTGTGTTTTAAAAAATTGGGAAGAATATTTTCTAAGCACAAACTGTGTGCACTGGCTTGGCCATGTCAGTGATTTAAATGGCAGTTGTGGTGCACTTGGCCATGTATGGCTATTCACACATTAAAAAAGAAATATAAATCAAAATGAAACTTCGTTTGTATCTGTTGATAGGAAACATCTGCCATGATGAAAAGCAAAACGCTGTCAGTGCACTGAGGCATCAGTGTTACTGCTAAGCATGGCCTGCTCCTCACCTGCTTAAATAAACTAACAAATGTAGACAGGTGTGATCTCACTGGCTGAAGTGAAGCAATTTAGGAAGGTGCAACTTCAGACTGTCAGCTGAACCACCAAGCATTTCACTGACTGTAGCATCCAAGTTGGCTTCTCATCTCTTTCAACAGCTAACAAAGCACGCTAGGTTACCTTGTCTTAAGTGATAGTCCAAACTGACATCTCTCTAACATGTCTTAAAGCACAGAGGTAGAGGGGTGGGTGATGGTGAGAGATTTGGGTGGTTCTTACGCCGTTCACACAAACATGCCTTGACTATATCACAAGGGTAAACCAATTTAAAAAACAACAGAAATCAATCAAACAATCAGCAAAACTCTGAAGTTTGCCACGGAAAAGTGACATATGCAAACACACAAGAATTTTTAACACAGTCCCACACAAATAATTTGTTTTCTGTCACAGCACTGAAATTACAGCACGTTAATATTAATTCCTTTTTAAATCTCAGAATGCAAAGAATAAAGTGCTGAGAAGAGGAATTTATCACAATCAGCAAACACAACAGCAAATCTAATTTATGATCTCTCCAAACAGAATTAATAGGACACCAACAGTGACCAGAAAAGATTTGTCGCTCGTAAGTAAAACCTGCGTTCACTTTGCCCACTTCTCTGTATTTGCGGATTTGTACGTGGGTTGCCCATTTTTACCCAGTTCAAACTGTGAAATTGCTGACCAAAGACAAAGTACAGACTTGTGACACTTGTGTTGTGTCCATACATCTATCAATAAAGATTAAGCAGCATAAGCTGCTGAAACAGTCATCAGATTGAATCATATTTACAAACTAATGCTCAAATAGACAATGCATCTGCAAAATACAAGTCTACAGATATAACAGCAGGTTCTAGGACGTCACTGCTGAACAGGAAAGAGAAGTTGGCTGCCCAATGTTCCCCGGGGCCTGGTCATCCACAAAGAACTCCCAGATTTCAGCTAGTGATGGCAAATTCGTTGCTATGGCAAGAAATACTGGCATTCTAAATACGTGTGACAACAGACAGCAGCACAAGACAGTGTTTTGTGCACTGCCTCATTACCTGATGGAAGTTCCAAAAGGTATCTTGTCTTTTCACATCACCATAGCCATCCTCTTAAATGCCGGAGCATGTCTGTTTGCCTGGTCTGGTACTTCTCCAGTATTTTTTATCCTTCTACGAACTGATTTCACAGATGCTATGTATATGCTCTTGATACTTCTAAATTTACCTTCATTCATCAATCTCCAGTGTAGCACTGCATTAGCTTGTCACAATTACATAGTTTAATGCAACACCATCCTTACACAAAGTTAATATATCAGTCCACCTTCCATAAAGCTCATCACAACCAAAAAGCAAACAGCATTTTTCCATGACTGCTACCTGTCAAGACTGTTGGATAAAAAGGATGAGTGTTTTAAAGCTGGATCAGATTAGCAGATGAACACAAACTCATGGAAAAGGACCAAAAATCTGCAGCCTCGAGTGCCTATTCCCTCTACTTGCCTTCTGGAGTCAAAGAGGTACAGAATAAAGCCTGTATTTGACACCGTTTTGGAAATGTGCACAGCATCAATATCAGGACCCCCCAGTTCATCCTCTTGTCTTGCTTTCCTCTCTCCTAGGGTGGCCTCATGTAAAATACATGGTTTTCCCAGCTGACAAGCTCAACAAATTGCTTTTTTATCATGTAGAAATGTCACCACACCCCAAGCTCAACCAGATTTTCCAGTGCCTAACAGGACTGTTGGGAGAACACCCATTATAACATGGAGCCTCCAAGCCCAAAAAGAAAGATGTTAACTCATCACGAGTTACGCTTAAATATTTACTTACACTTTTTTTTTCGGTAAGTACATTTGTAATGTAATTTAAATGATCAAACGGTGCACCAGATAGGAAAAAATATTACTTCAATGAAGGAAAAAAGTTCTGCACTTCATAACAACTATGCCTATAAATGCCTGTTAGTGCTTCTAAATTTAGCCATTTTATAGGCAATATTAAAACACTGGGGGGTTTTTTTGACTCAAAATTCACATTTAAGACCATCTGCATTAAAGGAGGGGAGCAAGCAAAACCTGAAACATTTAAGAACTGTACAAAAGACAATAACATCTATCTAGTGCTGAAGAATACAGTTCCTAGAATTCCACAGAGCACAAAATCTGACTATGATCATTTGCAAATGCAAGCACGAGAGACTTGATGGATTTTTAAAATACTCCAGCATCAACAGAAACAAACAGTCAGAAAGTGACAGATTAAAAGTATTTCAGATCATTTGATGTAAGGTCTGTTAGACAGTGGGTTAAAGTGAAGAACCAAAACAGTAAAGAACAAACTGGCATCTTGCTTCAGGCCATTGATTAATCATTACTCGGTAAGAGCCTGAAACGATATCAAACCAAAATGTATCGGGTTGAAATTGTCCTCGAGGACAACAGAAATTTGTGTTTGTTTTCAATGAAAGAAAATGACTAAATCGATACAATCTCAGAAACATTTCTTCTTCAAAACAGTCCTGAATAGAAAAATTATTAAATGGATCTAGCATTTTTTACTGCAAAGAGATAAAAATAAAAACCCATCCCAAAAAAATTTTGCTACTTTAGATTCACTTTCTCTATAATCATCAGCTCCAAGAGGAGAACAGAGTCTTCTTTTTTTTCCCTCCAGGCTCTGTTTTGAGTCATGTTCAATTTGCAAAGGAAAGCCATGCTGAAGCAATTTACTTATTTCTCCTGATCTGTCTTGAATACAATGAAGTTAGAGACATACTTAAGCTTGAAATCAAAGTAGTAAACACAGGTAGAGGTGACACAAGTACCAGGAAAAAGCTAGTTAAAACCCACTTGAAAGGAGGGGACCATGAGGGACACGATTTCTAACTGTAAGAGGCACAGGGGTAAACTGATGAAAACTTTATTATGTTGCCTCACTGCACTCTTGGCTCTAACTACATTTCCTGCAAAAACGGTTAGAAAAGCCTTGGGGATAAAATGGGAGCAGATATAGAATAATAAATAAACTAACTGTTCCTTCTATCTGCATCTTGAGGCTGATTCACTATATTGCAGCTCATGAGCTTTAATGGCTCACAAAGAAAATTTGGTTTGATGACTGGTCAGAGAAGCTGTAGGTTTATTTGGCTGTTTGCAATCAGATAATGGGCAGTTGTAATGGTATCACTTAGACTGCAATTTCCCAGCTGCTAAGTGCTTCTGTGTAGTCCTAACATCACAGAACACCCCCCTGAATTCTTATTCTCTCTTACACAAAGGTAGACAGATGTTGATTAAAAAAAAATACAAAGATTAATTTGGTACATGACTGGAAACTTTGTATCTGGACAGTTTTAAAGATGTAAAACAATGAACCAACAAAACATCCACAAATAAATCCGTTTCTTGGGTAATTGTCTATTCATGGGAAAAGCAGAGAACGTGTTCCAATGGCAATCACCGAGTCTCACAAGAAACTGAGAGAGGTCAGTTACTGCACCACTCCACACTGCTTATAATTCCCTTTCCCCCTGCTTTTTAGGGATAATGCAGTAACAACTTATTAGTATGGAAAAATGTATTGGAAAACAACTTGAGGAGAAACTACTAGACCCAAAGGATTTTCACTGTATTGCTGATACATTTTAAATGAAGGATGAAAAACACTGAGGGTTCCAGAAGATGGTTTTTCCCCCTCACATACTGGGCATCTTGTGATTCAGCCTAACTTCAGAATGCTTAGATCATGCAAAGGTGCATTTATTAGACCTTGTTTTAATACTGACACAGCATTGTTAAACACTGTTCCTGTCCAACTTGCAAAGAGCAAGCAATTAGAAAAGATGATGCACGCACGTTTTTCAAATTCCAAACAATCAAATGGGCGTTATTTTCCACTCAATAGATGGCACCTTCTGTAATGATCATTGGAAGTCTGTCACAAATTTTCACAAAAACACCACCCGTTTCTGTAGAACTGAAATAGCTTTACAAGAATATCATAAGGCAAACATATACCAAGCTCCAAATGTATTTTTATGTACTTCCAATATTCTTATCTTGAGCTGCAAATGAAAGAAAAAACGTATAACTATAACCAAACCCGTTCAGTCAGTGTTCTCACTTTTACATAGCAGAATCGTACTTAACCTTGTATGCAAAAGGTAATGGAAGACAAGCAAAGACCTTCTTAGGGGCTACACTGAATTTTAATTGCTCACAAAGGCTACTTATCTTGAACTATACATAACATAGCTTTAATTTGAACTCAAATGTATATGCAAAGCATCCAATATTTGTAATTGACCTTTAAAGGGAACCTTCTCAAAGCTCAAGATATCACTCCCCCCGACATGCAGGAGACTGAGGAGGTGGGAAAGGGGCAGCTTGGCTGAAAAGGGACCTCCTGACAGAGCTCTAATAGAAACCATAAAACACAGAAGACTGGAAGGACACCTATAACATCCACGAGAAATACTGCCTCAGACAAAAGTAATTAAGAAAGTCACAGCTCAGATGGAGATAAAAACAGTAGGGGATGAGAAAAAACAAAGACAAAGGCTTTTATAGCTATAAGGACAGTTAAAGGAAGATGAAAGAAAATGTAGATCCACTGCTGAATGGACCATGGAGCCTAACATCAGAGAAGAGGCTGAGGTGTTGTGGGATATTTTTCATCTCAACCTTTGCCATTACTGTCTCACACGCAGTCTGGGCATTTCACTGATGGCATCACAAAGCCTATATTTCACCAAGAAGTGGTGGAACCCAAGGAACATCTCCAATGCCTAGAAAAGGTAAAGAATATGCTCATCTTCAAAAGAGTGAGTAAAGCTTGGTTAACTGCACAAACTAGTCAGCCATCACCTCTGTTTTCAAGAAGATCACAGAGTAATTCATTCTAGTAGCCATTTCCAGGCACATAAATGACAAGGTGAATGGAAACAGCCACAATGGACTTATCAAGGCTAAACTGTGCCCGATCAGCCTGACTGCTTTCTCTGAAGAGATTGCTGGCTCCTTGGGTGAGGGGAAGGCAATGGATGTTGTTTACTTTGGCTTTAGCAAAGGCTTTGACAGTCTGCCACAGTCAAGGCGTCTTTGTTCATGGAGATACTCAAAACTCAGTTCCATTATAAGGTTCCATGAAGCTTCAACTAACTTCAATGCTAGCCTTGCTTTCAGCATAACATCAAATAAAATACCACTCTGGTGTCTATCTACAACCTAAATTACTCCATGATTCTACAGTTTGCTGTGTCATCATAAATGCTCATATGAGAAATGTAAGTAACAAAACCAGAAGCAGCAATCTGACAAACTTCTGAACCTCAAAGTTAAAACTGCTGGTGGCAGAAGAAACAAGCTTTATCAATAGACAGGCATTAGCAACATCACAGGAAAATGACAGACAGGAAGAAGCAAGTCATAAATATGTCCAAAAAACCCTGGAATTACATTACAGTCATTTACCCCAACACTCAAATTAGTCAATGGGACCACTTTGGAAAAGCTTGCAGGCAGTACAATAGTCTGAACTGGCCCCATTTAACATATGTGCATGCTCCAGGGAGTATCTGGAGATGCTCTATATCCTCAGTCTTTCCTGATTGCTCCTGAAGTCTTACCGGATAAATTCTTATCACTACTTTTTTTTTTTAAGATTAAATGAGGTTTGGTGTCTTTTTCTTTTTAGAAAACTGCACGCAAGCATCAAACTGTTAAAGAAAATCTTAATAGTATTTTTTCCATATAGGAAAAAACCTACTGTACTGTGAACTCTTAATGCTTGCCCTAGGCCTTCCTCAAGTGTCTGAAAATAAATGAAGTCCCTCAACAAGAATCTTTATGCCACTAAAGTCTACAAGGTTCTGCTCTAGTGAATAAAATCAGTCAGGAAATTCTCAAAAGACCTAATTACAATTACTACTACTACTGCTGTATATCTGAACAAGTGAATTGACTGAAGCACAAACGATGCTAAGGAAAACCAAGTGTCTCCTTAAGCTACATGAGCCTCTGATTTCACATTTTCACACTGAAGCATTACTATTTAAATTAGTATGTATCATACATTTGGTCCAGGTTCATCTCCCTACTTAAAAAACTTAGTTTGAAAAGAGAGTCCTAGAACATAAAAAGACAGATACAAAATTTAGAAGACCATAGCATCATATGTACATAACTATTTAGATCAGATAGCAGAGAAGTGTGGCAAGTGAATTATTTTGTACACAATAAAACAGCCCTACTTCTCTGGAGACTCACAATGACTATTTGTGGTATGTCTTTTCTATTTAGAACACAATTTCATATTTCAAAACACAACACAGACCTAGACATACAAATATCCTAAGCAGAACTGACCACACACAAGCTGCAGAATTTTCCAAAGTCGAAAGATCCCTGAGTAACTTGGTGGATTGTGACCTTTGCTGGGAGAAGTAACAGAAGTTTGCATCTCTAATGATTTCCCTTTAACATAGAAGGCACTTTATGTCAATTAGGTAATAAGACCTAATTATGTCTTCCAATGTGTTAATTTGATGAGTTGATACACTACACAAGACAAAGGGTTTTGATGAGATCTTATCAGACCATGACAACTTCATACCATGACAACTTCATGCCAAGCACTGAAAGAATGTCCACGTGAGGCTACTGTGATCTGCAGTACCAAGCAAGCAACCACTAGTTCACGGCTATCTACATAGTGCTGACCAGAAGGAGGCCTTAGTGTTAACTTGTTCATAGCTACTCCTTTCACCAATAGTTTAAAAACAAAGCCCATTAAAACTGATTTAGTACATAAATGAAATAAAAAAGACTACATCTGAAAAAGCAGAGTTGCTACAATCTGCTGTAACAGAACCAATACAGGACCTACTTGCTCAAAATCTAACCTAGAAGTAGAAAAATATGCAACTACAAGGGATGTTTTAACAGTGTCAAACACTTCTACAATAGCCTCTTCCCTTACTATTAAATAATGAGAATAATAATATAGTCAAGGCAAGTCTACCGTCTGCTTTAAGCACTGCCTAGCACTCAGAACAACATAGGCAGTTGTGCACTCACACACAAAGAACACACGAAGGAAAGGAGCTTCAAGTAAATAAAACTCAGATAGGATTTCTCAGAATAAGTGAATAGGGTAGTATATACAAAGTTCCATATCCATATAGAAGTATTTGCAAAGGGATTTGCAGAACAAGACAGACACAGACACACTGGAGATGATAAGAAGTCAGCAAGGACGTTGGGGCACATGATAAGCATAAGATTTGCATTGCCTATAGACATCCTCTAACTCCTATCACCTTCATAGACACTTTAAATAGATACTTCAGGGCACGTTTTCATCACAATATTTGGACACTACTAGTGTGCAGTCTGTTTCAAGTAGTTAGAGTAAATTTCTAAACTCACTGGAAATGTAAACCTTGGATTTACAGAAAAGTAAATGCACTAAAATATGTCACGACAGCCATTCCCACTCTGGACAAGCCTTCACACAGATGTGTTGGCATACTGCGTGATGTTAAAAGAGAACCGGTGATTTGCTTATGGGAAAAGAAAAAAACAAGGAACACTTTCAGCCAATTTAAAACACACAGTTAAATGTATTTAAGTAAAAGTTTTCTGATACAGTGAACTTGGCATGGAAATAATGTTTTATTCCTCCATCAGACTGATGCTGAAAGTCCTCACAATTACATGACAAATTAAGGCAGCTTCTGGCAACAGACAGATCAGGGAGCCACAGCTGCATGGTGAATGGTGGTATTTCCAAGTGATGTTAACATTCTCTAGAGACACAACGTGACATTCTAGGCATCTGTTTTCCCTATATTCTTCCTATGGTGCAGCTAATTATTGTTCCCAGACAACCACTAGGGAAAACGACATTAGACTCATTAAAAATACCTTACCTGTTTAAAATGAAATTCTTGAATTACTTCATAAAAAAGCCATACCCTGACACCAACCACACCAGATGACAGGAAACAGTAACATAAGCACCTAAGTGAACTTCATGAGTTCTGTCTGTGATACAGAACTCACCTTGAAATGTTCAGCTGTAGCATCACAGCCTCATTAAGGCATCGGCCC